>JADWQK010002051.1:0-83300 GCA_017933935.1 Sesamia nonagrioides | reverse complement strand
AATTATAAAGATTGCATTGATTGTTTCTAAATACACATATTCACATATCGTAACCTACATGGGTGAAACCGCAAGGCGCAGCTAGTATTTCATAATCTAATATTTATCTCCTGCCCTTTATTTAATGAAAGAGAAAGAAAAAGATGCACTGAGCTTAACAATAAATTCCGTAACTTGATTTTAATCACTTTCATCAAACTAAAAACATGTTCCAAATTTGCATTTATCCGCTATTTAGCCGCTATATCAATTTATTTGTAATTCAAGAGCAGACATGAAAAAGCGCTAGAAATAGCACCAGGCACTAAAAATTTTTAAAGCGCACTGACTATACCAAAAATGCACTAGATTTAGGTCTGTATTACAGAACGTCACTCAAAACTCAAGCTCTACTTAAGTCTCGTTTGAAGCCTTTTGATTGGTTGAAACTATACTCTGTTTTTTAATCTCGTAGACTAAACTGACATTACGAGTCTTGGCAGTTTATTGCAATTAGGTGCAATAGTGCCGAAACTTAGCGTTCATAAAATCAAGTATCTTTTTTTACATTAAGTTATCCTGAAATAATGTGTAGGTACTTATTAAAAACGTAATAATACAAAATTAATAATGTAAATTTGACATTTGCATGTGTCAATTTAGTCTACGAGATTAAGGCCCGTATTACAGAAGGAAACTCAAGCATTGATCTCTGCTTAAGTATTACTTAAAACTAGTTTCAACCAATCAAAAGGCTTGAAACGACACTTAAGTAGAGCTTGAGTTTTGATTGACGTTCTGTAATACGCACCTAAAAAACAGAGTATAGTTTTAAGTAATGCTTAAGCAGAGATCAATGCTTGAGTTTCCTTCTGGAATACGCACCTAAGGTGCGTATTACCGAACGCCACTCAAGCATTGATCTCTGCTTAAGCATTACTTAAAACTAGTTTCAACCAATCAAAAGGCTTCAAACGAGACTTAAGTAGAGCTTGAGTTTTGAGTGACGTTCTGTAATACGGACCTTAGTGTCGAAAGCACTAAAATGGCAACACTATATTGGCCCACAGAGTAATTTTAATATTTAAAAAAACAGTGTTCGATTGCCATTTATTTAGAGTATTGCTAATTTATGGATTTATTTCAAATAATATGTACTTATTGCTTTAAAACATTTTTTCTACGCTTTTATTCTGAAAGTATATATTAGATTTACTACTTGCCTACTGTGCAGCCATCTAGTAACGCCTCAAAGAGACTGTGAAAACAGGTGGTAGGAACTTGATTTGTTGGTGACTTGGTGTTACCTTAATACTGGAGGGCACTGATAGATGACGCTGCATGAGTTGGTATGATAAGTTCGACTATTCGACAATAGATAGCGTTGTAGTAAAATATTGAACTCGCTTTCATTATACATTTCTTTCTATAGGCAATAGGATGCATATACCTACAACATCTTTCAGTGGGTTCAGTTTTCGGTGTTCCCTGCCTGTAGGGCGGTGTTTGGCTCGTTACGTAAAACCAGCTGGTAATATAAACATTGTAGACAAGTGGGACTACACTAGTTTGAGACGCTTCATAGAAATCTTGTAGTTTTATTATTAAATATCTGATAATACTATTACATATTATATAAAAATTACAATAATAAAACTACAAGATTTCTATGAAGCGTCTCAAACTAGTGTAGTCCCACTTGTCTACAATGTTTATATTACCAGCTGGTTTTACGTAACGAGCCAAACACCGCCCTACAGGCAGGGAACACCGAAAACTGAACCCACTGAAAGATGTTGTAGGTATATGCATCCTATTGCCTATAGAAAGAAATGTATAATGAAAGCGAGTTCAATATTTTACTACAACGCTATCTATTGTCGAATAGTCGAACTTATCATACCAACTCATGCAGCGTCATCTATCAGTGCCCTCCAGTATTAAGGTAACACCAAGTCACCAACAAATCAAGTTCCTACCACCTGTTTTCACAGTCTCTTTGAGGCGTTACTAGATGGCTGCACAGTAGGCAAGTAGTAAATCTAATATATACTTTCAGAATAAAAGCGTAGAAAAAATGTTTTAAAGCAATAAGTACATATTATTTGAAATAAATCCATAAATTAGCAATACTCTAAATAAATGGCAATCGAACACTGTTTTTTTAAATATTAAAATTACTCTGTGGGCCAATATAGTGTTGCCATTTTAGTGCTTTCGACACTAAGGTCCGTATTACAGAACGTCACTCAAAACTCAAGCTCTACTTAAGTCTCGTTTGAAGCCTTTTGATTGGTTGAAACTAGTTTTAAGTAATGCTTAAGCAGAGATCAATGCTTGAGTGGCGTTCGGTAATACGCACCTTAGGTGCGTATTCCAGAAGGAAACTCAAGCATTGATCTCTGCTTAAGCATTACTTAAAACTATACTCTGTTTTTTAGGTGCGTATTACAGAACGTCAATCAAAACTCAAGCTCTACTTAAGTGTCGTTTCAAGCCTTTTGATTGGTTGAAACTAGTTTTAAGTAATACTTAAGCAGAGATCAATGCTTGAGTTTCCTTCTGTAATACGGGCCTTAATCTCGTAGACTAAATTGACACATGCAAATGTCAAATTTACATTATTAATTTTGTATTATTACGTTTTTAATAAGTACCTACACATTATTTCAGGATAACTTAATGTAAAAAAAGATACTTGATTTTATGAACGCTAAGTTTCGGCACTATTGCACCTAATTGCAATAAACTGCCAAGACTCGTAATGTCAGTTTAGTCTACGAGATTAAAAAACAGAGTATAGTTTCAACCAATCAAAAGGCTTCAAACGAGACTTAAGTAGAGCTTGAGTTTTGAGTGACGTTCTGTAATACAGACCTAAATCTAGTGCATTTTTGGTATAGTCAGTGCGCTTTAAAAATTTTTAGTGCCTGGTGCTATTTCTAGCGCTTTTTCATGTCTGCTCTTGAATTACAAATAAATTGATATAGCGGCTAAATAGCGGATAAATGCAAATTTGGAACATGTTTTTAGTTTGATGAAAGTGATTAAAATCAAGTTACGGAATTTATTGTTAAGCTCAGTGCATCTTTTTCTTTCTCTTTCATTAAATAAAGGGCAGGAGATAAATATTAGATTATGAAATACTAGCTGCGCCTTGCGGTTTCACCCATGTAGGTTACGATATGTGAATATGTGTATTTAGAAACAATCAATGCAATCTTTATAATTCGCACGCAGCTGACTGCTATGAACAGCACATGGCGCCGATTCTGTTGTTCACAAACTAAAGTAATTTTAAGTTATGTGTATCGTTTTCATTACACAGACAGACTGAGAAGACAGAAAATAAAATGGCAGTTTAGACCTGTCAAATTAGTGCGTTCCTGACGCAAACTGGCGTATTTTTAGTCGCCATGTTTATAATCGCGTCTAAATTGTCTACGGAGTATCTTAATTTGACAGGATTAAATAAAAATGTTATCTTCTATCCTTTTCTTAACGAAATGGAAAGAAAAAGATGCACATAACTTAAAATTAGTTTAGTTTGTGAAAAACAGAATCGGTGCCATTATCTAGTCTCTGCTCAGTTTTACTAAGTTTCATATTCAGAATGCGTAGACAACAGCTAAAATAATATTAGGTATGTGTCTTGTACCACCTGCACCCTAATTGCGTAAATACACTGTTACTTTTAATATGAAGGACCGAGACAAAAACAATTTTTTTTTTTTTTTGAACTCAGCGCATCCAGATCTATATGATTATCTATAGTGGTAAGGGTTTTGAGCAACTTCGGGCACATACATACATACAGACAGACATACAAACATACGCACTTTATATTAATGGATTGTTTTGAAGCATATTGCTAATCCATTGCTCCATATGTTCGAAAAATGTCTCTCAACGAAGTAAAAATGCAATGAATGATGTTGAACTGTCAAAATGAAACCCATTGCTATTGATAGTGTGTTACGCAATTACGGTCTGATCGTCGATCTGAAATTCGACTGCGCTGTTAGCGTAGTGGTTATGGTATTGATTGCTGCGCTGCGTTTCGTGGGTTCGAATCTCGCACGGAGCAAATATTTGTATGGCCTACAATTAGTTGTTCCGGGCTGTTTGTATATGTGAGTTTTAAATATTTTTAAACGCACCTACGATATAGGAGTCGTTAGGGGTTGTTGGAGCCCTCAAAAGTCCAACAATTGGGTCTAACTGCAATGCTTCGATGTCGCCTTCGGGTTGTGGAGGTCAGACGGCATTCGCTTCATGGAAAATGTCGAAGTTTAGCCATATTAGCAGTTGGACTGGTAAAGCGGACCCCAGATTCCAAAGCTGAAAAGGCTTCGGATGCGACTGGGATTAACGCTGGGACGATGAATGACCTACGATATAGGAGAAATTCCTAGTGAGGGGCAACGTTTAAAAAAATAATACGCTGCATAAAATACAACTCGTTTGAAGCTATCAAGTGTTTCCTTCTCAATAGAAAAACAACATAAGGTTAAGTACCTATCTATGTCAGTAGGTGCATAGGTATCTAATTAGATTACAAATTCAAATCATTATCACATTCTAACGCGTGCCCAGTGTCCTAACTTCGAGATGTGGCGGAGGGTTCGTGCCGTCGTCGTCGGTAGTTTACGTAGGTACATCTGCATTCCGGGTAACTGGCGATAAGTTCACACTTGACATTGGGATCCTCTTTCCGGCATTCCGTCTGCGGCTTCGTCTGCATGCAGTCTGCTACGAGTTTGGACTTTTTTTTATAAGAAATCGTTTGTTGAAGTGGGAAGAGTTTGTTGGTGGCGTTTTATTGATAAACTGCCATTATTGTCATTATATTTGTCATACAAGATTTTCGGAAAATGATTGAAACATTTTCAAAGTCAATCGAATTAGCTAGCGGAATTCCGCTCCACGTGATATATCGATGACAAAAATAAATAAATTTCATAAAAATATTTTGTGGATTTAATTATTATTTAATTGGAATTATCAACAGAACGAACGAAATTCTTGAAGTAAAACGTTCTTTAGCGGCGTTGTGCACTTTTTGGGATGGGTATAAAAATGTTAAACCGGCGTCAGTTTAACTCGTCCTTTAAGTAACAACACAAAGAGCCGTCATTGTGCGAAAAAAGCAAAGTTTTGCTAGCTAATTTAATTTTAACCAATATTCCTAAGCAGGTAGGTAATGCTCAGATATTAATTAATAATCGCGTTCAACAACATTCATTTCGTTGTCAACATTGTTGAGAAAACATATTTTTCGAATATGTGAATGAATGCATTAACAATATGCTGCAAAACGATTTAAATTGAGGATAACAGAAAGTGCTGTAGCCGGATGTATCCAGAAGATGGCTAAATAAGCTACTAGTACTTAAGTTATATTTCATTTGATTGTTATTGTCGTCCCTTGTTTGTGTGTCTTATACTAACATAGTTTTAAATTATGTAGTTATTTTTTATTTAATTATGTAGTTATTAGTTATTTTTTTATAATTATAGCTGTTTATCTATGTATGTATGTAAATAAATCTATACTAATATATAAAGCTGAAGAGTTTGTTTGTGTGAACGCGATAATCTCAGGAACTACTGGTCCGATTTGAAAAATTTCTTTTGCGTTGGATAGCCCATTAATCCAGGAAGGCTTTAAGCTATATAAAATCACGCTGCCTCCAATAGGAGCGGAGCATAACTAACTTCACTCGAACGAAGTCGCTGGCGACCGCTAGTAAACAAATATAATGACTGCTGTGATTTGGTTTATGTTTAGTGATATTATTATTAAACTGTCCAAAATAATATTTAGGAGTGCGCCTGGTACCGGCAGACTCGTTGCCATGGCGACGGCGCAGTAGGCCTGCACGCGTGACGTGAATCTCAAACGCTGTGGATCGATGCCGACACACACTTTTTTCATATCACCTTTGAGATGCTGGCACTCATGTGAATGTATGAGCATTTAAAGAAAATAAGAAGAGCTGATGAATAAAACATTTGCCCCAAGTTTTGGATCATATCCATACTAGAGCGCATTGTGCCTTGTGTCACATTAAAACAAGAGCATGTCGGGCCACGCTTTGTGTAGGGTTCCGTAGTTTATCGTCCGTCACAATAAATGACTATTAAGTGGGGACACCCACTTAATAGTTAAATAAGAATTTGAAAATTATTTTTTTATTTGAAGGAAGATACGTTCAGAATAATAAAATATGTAGACTAAGATTTAAAATGCTTGCATATACAGTTATATTACAAAGTTGGTTCAGAATTTTTATAACGCCAGACGCGCTCGATATCGACGATCGAGCTTCGTAGTGAAAACTCATGGTATACAACACAGTTGTTTATTCTGAACAAACTATAGGTATTCAGGTTTCGTATAAAGAAATGTAACCTAAAGCCTCGCTTTGGTTTTATTCCTCTAGCTTAATTAATTTTTAAGATATATGACTCTGTATAAGACTGTTATTATAATTATTATGCGTATGGTTATTTTTCTTATATCTCAAGGTCATAAGCTATACCAAAGCTGACCGCAAAACTTATATGAATCGTGTTTTCTCATCAAGTCGATACAAGTCAAAACATAGGTAAGTTTCGAACCAGCCCCCTAATCGGCGAACACATTTTTGTCAAATGGTTGGGACTAGTTTGCATCAGTTGGTTCGTTCGGGCCGCCCGGCCCCGCCCATTGGTTCGTTCGGTCCAAACGATCCCAACTAGTCGCAATCATTTGACAAAAATGTGTTCGCCGATTAGGGGGCAGGTTTCCATTTGGGGGCGACTCGTCATATTTATCCTGCTAAACCTTTTAAAATATTATTCTCCTGTCTTTTTTTTTTCAAACATTTGCTTGGTTTTGAAGTCAAATTTTAAAGATAATCATCTAATTTATTCATGTCTAGATTTCAACCACAAATTAAGCAAATTAGGGACATTCGTGAGTCACTAATTCCAATATTATCTTTGGCTTATATATCTCAGCGAATATGAAATGAGCTCGGGACCCGAAAGTTTGTTCAGATATTCTATCGAAGATTGTGGGAGAAGGTAACAATGGAGCTTCTTAGGTGTTTTTAGATTATTGTTGTCAAGATTTTATAGATTTAAGAGGATTAAAAAAAACTAGTGCCTATGTCGAATTTCAACTCCTATGGACTGTATATGGACTTCCTACAACTATGAACAAGTTTTACAGAAATGGATACTCTAATTTGATGCTATTCATAAAACTTAATTAAATTTAATACTAATGTTAGGCTAAGCTATACTGTTAGCAACAGTATAGCTTATATGTATATACGGCTAAGCTATACTGTTGCTAACAGTAGGTATATGGATCTTCTTCGGCCTATAGAGGTCTACTGCTGGACAAAGGCCTCCCCCAAGGCTTTCCACGCTGACCGGTCCTGTGCTGCCCGCATGCATCGGCTTCCCGCGACCTTCACCAGGTCATTGGTCCACCTTGTTGGGGCCTCCCTACGCCGCGTCTTCCGGTACATGGCCGCCACTCCAGAAGTCTGGAGTAGCGGTATATGAATGATTTATCTAAAATGAAATGTTTGTATTTGAAAAAAAAATGTAGGTTCATTTCGGTGGCGTAATTTCTTAGCACAGTATCGGTAGCAATAGGTTTCATTTTGAGAGTCAATATTATTCTTTGCATTATTTACGTTATTGAGCAGACACAGTTTTGAAACATATGTATGAAGTAATGAATAATAAATATCCTATTGATACCTAGTGTGTTATGCATATAAATGTGCTGCTTTATCTTCCTATATTTATATATATATATATATATATATAAGTTACCATATAAATATGTGTAATGTTACAAGTTACATATATGTAAAAGGTGTATCTGACATCGATGCACAAACGAGTACCATGGATCCAGTACATTATTCTGAACCCCCTAGTGATGGAATTTTTCGCCGGCTTTTTCATGATTTAAAAAAAAATATATGCAGTTTTTTTTACTTAAGACCATTCATAATTGATCTTATAACCCAATAAGATTTTAAAATAAACATTAATTAATTCGCTACTTATACAAAAAAGCGCAATGTGAACAAAACTCGAAAAACTATCTTGTCAGTTGATTTAATAGAGTTCACATCAGGGATCAACGTCATACCTACAAACCCGCACGGCGGCACGCTTGCTACGTTCAAAAGCCGAGCCGACACATTTTTTTAAACACTGGGAATTCTGTAACCCTTCATAAACGACATAAATGATTATGATAATTTTATTAGTGGCATGTGGTCTAGCTTTTTCGCGAAGTTTGCGTTACGATGTCAGATACACCCTGTATATGTTACATTGTTAATTAGTACACCCCTCCGAAACGGCTTGAACGGTTATTTTTATTAAATTTTATAGGCACTATCAGTAGGTCTGAGAATCAGCCACGATCTATTTTTTACATCCCTAAGTGATAAGGGTTGTCTACCGCTAACTTTTTTTTTGTTTTTTAGATATTATTTTTTATAATATGTCATTAAATATACATACAATCCTAATTTTTCACCTTTCTATCATCAACCCATATTTTTACTCAGGATTGTAAAAAAATAATTCCGAGAATTAATATACAAAGCAAAACAACATTTGCTGGTTCAACTAGTTATTCTATAGATATTGGAAGGTTGTTTTTACAGATGTAGAGCCATTAGAGCCATTACGCACTGTCAACTGGTCGCCAACGACTCGGTCTCTCAGTAACCAAAACAGAGGCAAAGTCACTCGGGCGGCCGGCGATCAAGTGTGTAAGTACCTATTTAAGCTATACAGTAGAACCTCGTTAAGTCGAACCTCGATAAGTCGAAAACCTCCAAAACGTCGAAAAAATGTTTTGTTCCCTTCCCTTAAAACACCAAAACCTCCATTACTCGAAATCTCAGCCTTCTATTAGTTGAAATAAATGTGAGTCCCTCCAAGCCATTTTGGTACATAGTTTCCCTCCAAAATTCGAAAAATTTAATTTTACCTCTGTATCTCGAACATAGCAATGTTTTATTTTACAGCTTTTACAACTATATTATTTGAGACTCATTACTTCTGTAATTCGAATAAAAATAAGTTGAATTTGCCGACAGTGCGCCAGTGTAATTAAACCATTGTTTCGTAGAAAGCAATTTAAGAGCATACAATGAATAGAATTACCACGAATTTATTACTTACGTTAACACGTGTTTACTTGCTTGGTGTCAGGTGTTTAATTTTATTATTTTTAATTCATTTGAATTTTAGCGAAACAATTCATTTGTCGAGTGAAATATTGTCATAACAGTAAATCTCAACCTCTTTATGTCGAATAAGAATCCGTCAAAGTCGAAATTCTCTGTAAGTCGAAAACTCTATAACTCCAATTTTTTGGCGTTTCCCTTTTTATTCGACTTATAGACGTTCTACTGTAGTAAGTCACAGTCACCATTGACCGAGTCGTCGGCGACCAGTAGGCCTAGTATGAGTTTTCATTACGAAACTCGATCGTCGATATCGAGCGCGTTTGGCGCTCTCATTGGTTGAGAGTTCTTACAACCTTGAAGCGGGCCTAGGTGAGACTAGGCCTACTGTCGACAGTGCGTGGCTCGTAGTCGCGACGCACAGGCGACTTCTGGTAACGGGGGACCAATAGGAGCACTCAGCACGGCTTCAAATGAAAGCATTCACATTACGAGCAACTGTCGCAACAACCGTACGTCCGAATTTTATTATTTTATTCCGCACGAATGTATTGGGTATGCTGTCGCTGGATTTGATCTCCTGATCCTAGTTGCCTAAGTTTTGTTTGCCGAGGGGCTGAGACACTGGCGGCCAGTTGACAGTGCGTAATAGCTCATAAACTCGGTATACTCAGCGGTTGCGCTGAGTACCTCTGTTACATTTAACGTGACCTACATAATTGACTCCCAAAATACACACATTTAAAACATCTTCATTTATTGATATAGTTGTGGATAGTCCTTAGAGAATCCTAATAATCCTAGTTCCTATTAAACTTTCTATTCAAACTGGAACCCGTTAGTCTCAAATCCTGAAGCCACAAGAATCAAATTACACATTCATTGAAGCTTTAAACTGGAAAATTTGATAACGAGATTCCTTATTGCAGTCTATGGAGAAACTCTCCTGTGCTGCACTTTAGATAATCACGACTTTATAAATATGTGTCTGGACCAGATAGTGGTCTGTTCGGTCCATTAGATGGTTAACTAAAATGTTTGTTCGACGATAGTCAGCCTTTTGCATCAGTTGGATATAAAAAAGATAGTTCTATTAGGCGATTTTACCTTGTCGGAAGTGGTTAAGAAAACTTTAAGTATAGATACAGGAACTTATGGGCGTGAATAAGAGTATTGTGTGCTTACAAATAGTATTTTGAATGACAAAAATAATGTGCCATGTATTTCGATTTTTTTGCAGGACCTATTGCAATTTTGTAACAGAGGGGCAATTTTTTAAATTTAAAGACCGGTCGGACCGGGAGGACGGAATAGGCCTGTCAACAAGTACTTGATCTCATATGAATTGTTCTACAGGTATAAGTACTACAAATCAAGATTTAAAATGTAGAAGAATCTATCAAAAGGATTGATAAAATATTAAAAAAAATATTAAAATATGACATGATTGCTATTACAGTCACAAAACTCACAAATGAAAAGTTAAAATATGTTTTGTGTGATTGTGATGATAACATTGTAAATATTAACATCGTAATTGAAGTAGTACAGTGAAGTAGCTACATCTTCTCGTCGTCCAAGATACCACAGTGTCTCAAGACTAAAGTCTTTGTGTGTTGCCAGTGATGACTTACGGAACTGAAACGTGGTCACTCACAATGGGCCTCATACGAAGGCTCTGAGTCACACAAAGGGCAACGGAAAGAGATATGCTCGGAGTTTCTCTGCGTGATCGAATTACAAATGAGGAGATCCGCAGAAGAACCATAATCACCGACATAGCTCTTCGAGTAGAACCGATGGCCGATGGGGCAGTAAGGTTCTGGAGTGGCGGCCACGTACCTGCAGACAAAGCGTAGGGAGGCCCCCAACAAGGTGGACCGATGACCTGATGAAGGTCGCGGGAAGCCGATGGATGCGGGTAGCACAAGACCGGTCATCGTGAAAAGCCTTGGGGGAGGCCTTTGTCCAGCAGTGGACATCTATAGGCTGAAGAAGAAGAAGAATAGAAGTAGTGAATAGACATTTACGTATGTATGTAGTTATGTAGTTATGCGGTTAGTGAGGTGCCAGGGAAGGCAAATGTGCAGACCAATCATTGCCCTATTACCTTGTATTCAAGGTAGTCTTATTTTATAATATGCTTATTGATGAGGATACGTTTTGAACTTGCCATAAGTTTTGAACAGGCATTGGCAACTTGTTATAATAGTTATTAATTATCCCCCATGTGGTACCGGGCTTAGAATAGTACCAACCCATATCCTACCGTGGGTGTCGTAAGAGGCGACTAAGGGAACTCACCAGGGAAGCGGGCAGCAGCGCTTCTTCTGTGGAATATCAAATCCTGCGATCTCCAACCCGCCTGCCAAGCGTGGGGATTATGGCAAACCTCCCCCCAATGATGCACACGACTAAGCCAAGGCCCCTAGTCCCCGACAGCTCCACTATTTCTGGTCATTGTGGTGGCGGCCAAGGTAACGGCGGGGCAAGGCACAAACAACGACGGATCGACCTGGCAACACTGAACATGCGCACACTGCGGACCGACGAGGGGGTTTTTGAACTGGAGGAAGAATTGAGCAAGTTACGATGGGGTGTCCTGGGATTATCGGAAGTCCGAAGAGAGGGTGAGGACTCGATAATTCTTAAATCCGGTAACTTGCTCTATTTCCGGGAGGGCGACCATCAGTCCCAAGGTGGTGTCGGGTTCCTCGTCCACAGGTCCCTTGTGGATAATGTAGTGAAGATCGAGAGTGTGTCGACCAGGGTGGCGTTTCTGGTAGGTACTCAGAATAACCAAACGATATTCGCTGAAGGTCATTCAGGTATACGCCCCGACCTCGGCACACTCCGACGAGGAAGTAGAGACTATGTATGAGGACATCTCTAGAGCCATACCTACATAGCTCTAAAGCTCACTACAGCGTTGTCATGGGGGAATTCAATGCGAAACTTGGGAACCGGAGCGGTGAAAAGCCCGGACTGGGAGATTTTGGATTTGGGCGTCGGAACCACCGAGGCCACATGTTAGCTGGCTTCATGGAGAAGGAGGGACTCTTTATGATGAACTCCTTCTTCAAAAAGCGTGGCCAGCGGAAGTGGACTTGGATCAGTCCCGACGGGGTCACTAAAACGAGTTAGACTTCATTATGACGACAAAAAGGCACATATTCAATGATGTCTCAGTGATCAACTCGCTCAAATGCGGCAGCGATCACCGTATGGTCAGAGGCACATTGAATCTGAACAAAGTGTCCGAAAGATCGCGCCTGATGAAGTCTACACTCCGGCCAGCACCCATCCAGATCCATAACTCCGAAGGTTTCCAGCTCGAGCTCCAAAATCGCTTCGAATGCCTAAGTGGCGACGTGGACGTATACAATGACGGGTTTGTAGAAGCTGTCCGTACGGTCGGGACTAAGTATTTTAAGACCCGCCGTACAAATAGAACTAAAAAAAATAAATAAATAAAAAAATAAATATATACGGACAAATCACACAGATTGAGCTAGCCCCCAAGTAAGTTCGAGGCTTGTGTGTTGTCGAGAGATCGCGGAGGACCTGAGTACAATGCTCGAAGACCTCAGTAGAGCCTCTGAGCGAGTCGGTCTTAAAATGAACATGGACAAGACGAAAGTCATGTCTAATGCCCATGTTGTACGGACTCCTATAAAGATTGGAGACTCTTTTCTCGAAGTTGTTGACAGTTACGTGTACCTGGGACAAACTATCCAGTTAGGAAGGTCCAACTTCGAGAAAGAGGTCAATCGTCGAATCCAACTCGGTTGGGCTGCTACGTAAACTCTTCTCGTCCAAAATACCGCAGTGTCTCAAGACAAAAGTCTTCGACCAGTGTGTGTTGTCAGTGATGACTTATGGAATTGAGACGTGGTCGCTAACAATGGGCCTTATAAGAAGGCTCAAAGTCACTCAAAGGACAAAAACCCGCCACACAGTTCCCAACCCACTGCAACTCCTGAAAGCCAGAATCAACAGTGGAGACCGCCAGAAAAACATCCAGCAATGAAGCTCGACGAGTCCCGGAGAAACGATTCAACTGTCTTGGGTCCTGCAACGAAATTAATCAGAAAAGAATAGCGGAGGAGTAAGAAAAAAGATATTTTTTCCACTTCCCTCCATAACAAGCAGGAGACAGAATAGAACTAGGCCAATCGGCACAAAGGGACATTATTGCAACTGGGAGAAGCCCAGATTGCCTAGCACCACGGAATAAAATTTGATTAAGTTAATGGGTCCTAAGTAGGTATGTGCTGTTACAATTGATTCCAATAATAGGTATGGCAAAAGCGCCTGAAGGCACGGAAATTGGTTCTAGTTTCTACAAGGTCCGTATAATAAACAACTCCGGATGTAATTTGTACACTATCCAACATAATATTGCGTGCATTCTGCCAAAGAATACACTCCCACAAGATGTGATGTGCGGACTGTTCAAATTCACAGTTCGATGTAGAACATTGACACAAAGGCGAAGGAACAAGTTTAAAAAAATACAGTTTACTTTTAAAGTTGCCATGACCTGTGAGAAATTGGGCGTGTGAAAGTGGTCAACCTCCAGCCATGTCTTAGCCAGCCGATCGCCAACGGATGGAAAGAACAGATGGAGGTGCCGCCGGCCCTTGATGGAATTATCCCACCTACTTTGCCATTCGGATAAGAGGTCCTCCCAGACGTCAGTCTGAGGTTTAAACAATCTAAAAAATATATTAAGGTCGCGTTGTATAACAAAGTTAGTGTCCATGGCCTCCTCCCTAGCGGAGTAGTACATTGAAGCACGTCGCTCTACTTCAAGATCGACTGGAAGTACACCTGCCAGTACGGGTAAGGCTTCAGTACTGACTGTTCTATACGCCTTGTATAAAATATCAATGCCAAACGTTGGCTTTGAAGCAGTTTACGTCGCGCCGCCCCTATGCTGGCCCTATCGGCCTAAACAGGTGCACCGTAGCACATACATCCTAAGTAGGTAGCTCCATATATAGTTTTTAAAGTTAGGAATGATAGTCCCCAAGTTGCTTTGGATATTCTAGTTAGGGCATAAAAGTTCCTTTTAGCTTTTTCGCCAACTATTTTTATATGTTCGATAAATGAAAAATTTCTTTCTAAGACCATACCAAGGTAGCATACGCATTGCTGTTCTTTAACGGGAACGTTATTAAATTTAATAATAGGCAATGATTTAAGATTACCTTTTAGTAGAAGTTGATAGGTTGTATGCGGCGCAAACGCTAGGCGGTTACGATCACCCCACTGAGATATTAGATTTAGACAAGTATTGGCCAAGTTTTCAAGTCCAGCTCGGGTACTTGACTGAATGAGCAGTAGGCCATCGTCCGCGTAACCAGTAAGTGAACAGCCGCAAGGAAGCGGGATCGCGAGGAAATCATCAAAACCCAAATTCCATAAATAAGGACCGACAACTGAACCCTGAGGACATCCCATGGTTAGTGCTTTAGTACTAGAAAAATTACCGAGCTTAAGTACTCAAAGGCCAATGGAGGGGGCTATGCTTAGGGTTTCACTGCGCGATCGAATCAGGAATAAGGAGATCCGCAGAAGAACGAGAGTAACCGACATAGCCCGAAGAATTGCAACACTAAAGTGGCCGTGGGCTGGACACATTGCCCGTAGGACCGATGCCCGATGGGGCCGACGGGTTCTCGAGTGGCGACCACGCACCGGAAGATGTAGCGTGGGTAGGCCCCCGACAAGGTGGACCGACGACCTGGTGAAGGCCGCGGGAAACCGCTGGATGCGGAAGGCGCAGGACGGGTCGTCGTGGAGAACCTTTGGGGAGGCCTATGTCCAGCAGTGGACGTCTTTCGGCTGAAATGATGATGAAGATGGTGAATTATTAGAATTGGTCTTCCGGTCTCCTTCGTATATGGAGAAAATTGTTTCAAATTCTTAAGTTGGCTTGGCGTTTTCTACTTCGAATCGGGTAGTCCGATGTCCAGGATTGACAGTATACCTGTAAGTTGTTATTTGAACAAAGCACAGACACATTCCCGTCGTTATGCACTGTTTAGTGCTTTCCAAAAAACTTGGTACCATTACCTACAGTTCTATGGTTCCTGCAAATTGATGCGACCCACTTGGAGAACAAAAGCCGGTGCGTACAGCGTGACGTTGCCTTAATCCAACTTGGAATGACGAAGCATTTTTATTACTTACCCTTGTTAAGTTAATTTCAGCTTCGACGCGTACACACGCTTCCGCATAGCACGTCTCGCGTCTCTTGGGCCGAGATGTATCTAATTAAGTCATAAAAAGCGGCGTTTCCTCAACAGAAGTGTTATTTTGTGAGCGCGTCCGGGCGCGAGCCGTGAGTTATCGCCCCTATTCCCGCTTTTAATTATTCATGAGCCTCCCGGACAAGTTTCACCAACTTCAGACCAACAGCTGGTGTGCTTCTATTAAATAATTTTCACTCACTTCTTTAAGACTGCGTGTGCGGTTTTGCATATTAATTTTGAGTTATAGAGACGTAGATATCGGTTTGTATCTTTACCTCTTCTTTGCGAGATTTAATGAAAGTAAGTTCAATTCTGAAACGTTGCTCGCTACTCACAAAAGTTGCTGGAATCGGTAGAGAATGTTGGCCCAGGTTCTTATAGTAGTTAATTACTACTATATGATTCAAAAGCCCAGTTATTAAGTGGTTATTTTTTTCGAACTCTCTACTTAGAAAACTAACACAGATGACAACGCTCACGTTCTGAACCCGAGCAACCAATATCGGGTTTCGGGTTCGAAAATTGAATTCTACATTTAATAATTTCATCGGTCGTGGTTAACAACTTCATTGCCACCTTTGTTTAGATTTAGATCGAAATCTCTACATAGTTGATCTTTTGAAAGTAACCTTAATTTGCGACACATTCGTTAAAAATGTAAGCACATATGTATACTTAGCGTATACATTGTTGGACTTTTGAGGGCTACAAAAACCCGTAACGGCTGCCATTAGATGTTCGTATGGTAACCGGGACCAACGGCAACATGTTTTCCGAAGCACAACCAGAGCAGTGCAAATATTCATATTCATGCACATAAATATTGGCACTGCGCGGAGATCGAACCCGTGCCTCCGTGACGTAGTCGTCACGGAGGCGGAGGCACATATATGTAACGGAAAAATAACTTTAAATTATTACACAATGTAGTTCAGTTTAAAACTTCAAACATTTTTACAACTTTTTTTATAGTGCTAGTTATCTACTAAATTAATTTTTCCATAAACTTATATATTTTTAGCAAATATGTCGCAAATGCAGATTAGATATACATTATAAATATTGCCTTCAAAAGTCTGTTAATGTGTGAGAAACAGAAGTGTTGTTATATTAAACATGTTGTTACAGATGTCGCCGCAGTCGTGCGCGCGCCGCCGCCGGTGAGATGAGCACAGCGGCTTCGAGCCGCAACTACTCCTATGATGAGACTGTACAGGTATTTAAATATAAGCATTTTCGACACTATTGTTGAGAAAGCCTAGAATTTTGTGATGATAACAAAAGTATCTTATCCCACCTCCTTTTAGATAAGCTTCATAAGCTTGCGTTTTTATTTCGGTACCAACAGAACAAGTAATACAAGAACAATAGAAAAGGAAAGTAATAGAACGTGGTGGACTAGTGGTTAAAACAACAGCCTCTCAATCGAACCCGCACACTATGGTCAGGCAAGTATCAATGTTACTTTCTGATTTATATGTACTTTCTAAGTATATCTTGGACACCAATGACTGATTATAAGGTGAAGGAAAACATCTTGAGAAAACCTGGATTTTAAGTCTGAAATATTTTAAAGACAAGCTGTCTGTATATAAGTAGATAGAATAAAGTTAGGCAATGTTGTGTAAAATATCCAGAGTGACATGACATGTTTAATTTTGTAATGTTCATCTGTAAATTGGTAAAGGGTTTACAGATCTACGTCGCAAAACAAAATACTACAGATATCTGAAGGCCGATTCTCGTTCGGAGGACGAGGAGGAGTCTGAACAGTTACATATGTTGCAATGTGTACCGGGTACGATGTACCAATATTGTTGTGTCGGGAGTTTGGTCGTGGAGGGTCTCCAGATCAATCTCCCTCTGGCGCAGCATCGTTGGTCGTGTTGTTGGGTTTAACATTGCATCGCCTCGCTCAACTGCCGTCTTCCTTACTATTCACTCAGTATTTTTTTGAGTGAATAGGTTCTTAATAAACTAGCGCTCTTTACTATCAACGATTGCATAACTGCTTAAAAAAAAAAAAAACTTTACAACTATCATAATCTAGCCGCAGTCCCCTCTCGGCGACAAATAAAATATGTCAAAAACTTGTCAAAATGTAGATTTTTTGACAGATCGAGACTGTGATCAGGCTGTTGAAGTTCTTAAAATCATCCCTCTTTAAAGTTTATAGGAACATATTTTTACTTTGTGACTGAAACAGTCGTGGTTTTTAGGCCAAAGTTGTTTAGTCCCAACGTTAGCTAATTGACTAGTGTTGGTGGCCTCTCCGGGACGCGTTACTTTTTTAGTGCTAGAGAAAATCTAGGTCGGGACAGACTAATCCGTTTCGAGGCAAACATTTTTTATGTTGTGTGGTAATGAATGACCATTACTCTGATTTTACTTTGTCATAGTTTTTTTTTTTTTTAAATAATACTTTATTTCGTAAACTTGGAAAAAACTGCTTGACATGAAAATGTGGTAATAATTACAATTAAAACAAAGAGTTTAGCGTCTGTAGCTAAACTAGGCATAGCCTGTATTTCGGCTATCAGCACCATTTCCTTCGAGTATTTCCTTTTACCATTACCTGTATTACCTTTTCCAAATCTCTATCACATAATCTTACACGAATGTTCCATTTTTTAGTTTGCCTATCTGACAGTGACAAACAGACTTCAGTAAATCAGAAAAGTAGACAGAAAATAATAACAAACAAACATTTCTTACATTATTATGTTTGAGACTATTTTTATTTTCTTTATTATACGGAATCTATTCTGTTTTTAAGAATAGGTTGCATTGAGATATTTCTCATTACAGCCTATGTTGTAAAACAGCCTATACTTCGTGTTATAATGAAACCGATACAATAACAAATTCAGCCTTCTAAATTCATGGGTGTTAACACTTCGCGTCTGTAGCACTTTCACCGACACTCGTAGTTTTCAGCGCAGACTAATGCTTTGTACAACGGGACTTTCGCTACGATCGAAACACTGCTTACAGGCCAAAGTGAACTATCATCACCGGTGATAAAGTTTATTTTGAGTTGCCAAAAATAAAGTGCTAAAATTTCAGGCCCTTCATGGTTGCCCGTAAACGTGGCTTAAATATGTTTACTACAATATTGCATCTTATTGCTTTCAGTTTAGTGTTGAATTTCGAATGTTGAAGGAGGTATCAGGGGTATAGAAGAAGTTTTTCAGGACGGGTCATAACGACACATTAAGCAACACGGGCGCACTTACCTTTATTAATACGGTACAGGGCTCAGCGCTTATCCGGCTGCTCAATGCGCTGTGCGGGTCAATGGGTAATGCCGACACTTAACTAACTATTAGTGTCCTTTAACCGAATGTGTGCGACGCCCCCTGTGTGAGAAAAGTCATTTGATCTCTTGTTGGTGTTAGATTCAGAACCTGTTTAGGGTGGATTTTACCTTGAAGAAAATCGAACCATGGTAGAAAACTAAAGAAAATGACATAAAACGATAGAAGAAGATGAACAGCCGGGTTAATGCTACATTTTTATGTCATCATAATTAACAAAGAGTGCTTAAACCTCTTGCATTTAAAATAATCAGTAACTACATAACTACACATTTCAAAGTACCAGACGATTCTACTGAGCACAACAGAGTCATTGCTTTACGAGACTGATAATGCACAACCCCAATCGTTAGCGCTTTAAAAGCGGCGTGGTTTAATTCGCGCGTTATCGCGGCGTGGAAGCCGCGGCGCTCTTCCATTCCCCCGGGCTCGCGAACATTTATCAGAAGCCGACCCACATTGCCCCAACATCTGCCGCCGAGTCCTCGCCTATATCGGACTGCGATTACCCCGACGTTATTGTGAGAAAGTAGTTTCAGCACACCCATGTTGCCTTTATTGATTCCTACTTTGTTTCCCATATGTTATTTGGAAAATATATTGGGAAAGGCAACGCAACAATATTTTTTTTTGTTTTTCTATTTCGTTATCGGTATATTTCTGAACGAAGGCAATCCTATCTACCGCAGAATTTGGTCTTGAACCCAAAACAGTAACAATAATCTGTATAGTTTTATATTACTCTTGTTGTGGCTAAGATACCAACGTAAGATTTGGTTACCTAATGCTTTCAGTTCTATGTAATTGAGGCTCCTAAACTCAGTATACCTATCTATGGGTTATAAACTTTAATCAAAATAACCTCTTCAGTAAATACTAATAAGCATATCCACAATTCGGGTCTGATAGTTTTTCTCTGACCTTTTTTGTGGCGACCTCCGCGAAATAGCGGTCAATATATTGGCCAGCAATTTCCTTCACTGTATTGTTTTATCAGGGTCCGAAGCAATATATTGTGATTTCGCTATCTGTATCGGAGATTGGTTTAGTGAATTTGATTAACGAACTGTTTCCGTAGCGGCAAGGGTTGGGCCTAAAGCGTGGTCCACGTCGCATTAAGAGGCGCGGGCTAGATAAATCGAATTTTCCGCTTTTGTGGGTTCGCATACGCGTAACTTTGCCGGGGTTTTCAGACCGTGTCGTATAAACAAACTTTGACACGATCCTTCTTTGCGACGTTATCCATTTATTTTTTTGAGAATTTTCGGCTGATCTTTATTATTAAGCTCGCAAGTTGATTGAATAATTTGATACGTAACAAGATCTTAATTCATTATTACGCTTTTAATTACTCTTTCTGTTTACATTTTATTTTCTTTCGACACTTGAGTTTCTGGGGTACTTGAATTATCGCGTTGGCATAGATTCCAGGGGGTCGGTCTATAATCCGAATACAAATTTTCCGAGAGATAAACCTGCGCAGGTTTACGGTCCCCGGGAGCACTCGCCCTATTTTCTTTCACTCCATCTCTATACGTAGGTGACGATAGAGGAAAACGATCACCCGTGAACAATTTATTTTACCCACTTTTGCAAACGGCTTCATTTTGATAGTGCGGCTCGTTAATTGTATTTTAAAAATTGATTTAAGCGATTTTGGTAATTATTTCGTTTATGATAGTGAATATTGAAAAAAGTTGTTGCTATTGAATGTATACAATATGATGTACAATCGTTTGGATGGTAAAATCAACAAAGGAAACAGCAATTTTTAACAGAAACATGCAAAATCAACGAATCCTAAAAACACAAACAAAATCCAATTGGAATTTTAAAAGCTGGACGTGGAATATCAACATCAACATCTGAATTTCAATGAAAATTTATGTCCGAAGTTAATTAAAAGGCTTTTGCCTCTCGCGACGAGCCTTTATCTGGATTCAAATTTTCCGAAAGATTAAACTGCGGGCAGAAGGTTTACGATCCCTGAGAGCTTTCCGAAGCCTTAGCAACTGAGCTGCCGACCGTACTCCCCGTATTGACTATTTACGTACTTTCGAGAGATGGTGTAACTCAACATAGGCTTGGTAATCACTACTTTCGACGTCCTCGAATTTTCGAGAACCAACTGCTTCACTTTACAGCCTAATCATCAGCTAATTGTTTGTTTAATTATCCGTTTCAGAATATAGTGTACAAGGAATAAGCTTTTCAGCACCATCATTTTTTTTGTTTTTTCTTTATGGTAATTACATTTACAATTTTTATTAATTTATTTATGTTTTGTAGTACAATTTTTATTATCATTGGAATAGTATTTATTGAAATGTTTTCTAGAATAAATGAATGCGGCCTTCGATTTGTGTCTCCAATATAGTTATTCCTATTCCTCCATTCTGCTACAGAGAATTTAGGGGAATAGAGCCATAATAGCAGGTGGCTACGTTTGGTCGAATGATAACAAAGGCAGTACAGTCATTAGTGCACTGCAGGTGGACTTCCTGATCTAATCCCTTTAACCGTATCTTATGTGTCCCATTCGTAATAATGTGGTTAGCTATGTTAGTTGAGGATAAGCTGTTTTGGTGAGGTTGCCATTTAACATGCGGTAAATGATCAAATACTTAGCGTTTTTGAAGTACTTACATATTACAAATATTTTTGGAACACAATGATTGATTCTTTGAAAGGTAATGCATAAATTATACTAGAATAAAAATTAGGTATATTACAATAATATCTACTCCTGCTTATTTTTTTATTCACTCGCAATCAATAAATTGCCGTTATTCTAGGGCAGATTTTCCAATCGCCAGATATCTTTTATACCATGAATAAATAATGGCGGTGTGACATATTGGTCCCTAGTTCAACAAACTAAATTAAATTTAAGTTCAGTAGGTCTCTTTCTTTCTACTTCGCTAAGAAAAGGACAGAAGATAAAATGATAGTTTTGACCTGTCAAATTAGCCCGCCCCTGAAGTAAATTGACGTATTTTTGGTCGCCATGTTTATAATCGCGTCTAAACTGTCTATGGAGTATCTTAATTTGACAGGATTAAACTAAAATGTTATCTTCTATCCTTTTCTTAATGAAATAAAAAGAAAAAGACGCACTTAACTTAAAATTAGTTTATTTAGTAAATAAAAGAATAGGCGCCATTATCTATACAAAACTTAACCTAGATGAAAGTTATTTGAAGATTGTAAAATCAGCCTTGAGTCAAGCATAGGTAGATTTGATTTGGGAATAATACAGGGAAGCATACCTACCATTTAATATGTTGGACAGCAAATGTGTGCGCCCTCTATCTGGGGTGATGCAATTTATTGCTCCGTGATTGTCCGGGTCTCTATTTTTATTGCCGCTATTCGATACTAGATGGCGGAATTCTTCACTGCCGAGTTAGTGCGTGTGCTGGTTTAATAGTTGTGAGGTTTACTTAAATAGTTGGCCCCATTCGGATTTAGAACTATTCTACCATCAGAGTAATTACAAAATATAAGATTAGTAACAATTTGAGAGTTTAAAAACATTCCTTGCGTTATTTGTGTTGTTGAGCAGGCAGCAAAGGGCAATAGGTACCTTATTAATATCTTTTACGTAACAGGACAATGGGCTTGTTAAATCAAGCTTCTTTTCAATTCAAGTTATCACTTATGTTGTTAGAGGCAATTAGATCAGATTAAGTTAAATATGACTTTATCTCCTACTTCTGTCATCATCTGTTAAGATAAGTTTATTTTAAGCATTTAATTAACGAAATAATAACACATCAACCAGCCTATCAATCAGACCTACCGCATAACCACACTTAATTAAGTCACACTACGACATGCAGATAATTACCACCAATTACATGACAGCTGTCATCACGCAGCGTCGTCGCACTGATTGGTCGACGGTCACACTTACAGCAAAGCGTAGGCTGATAAAACTGGCCCCAGACCATTATTCGTCGTTCAATGACCATTTGTCGTAATTAACAGGCGATGGTTAATCTCGCTGGACCTCCCCCTCCCTTTCTCTCCCCTGCAGAGCGTCGCGTCGCCCTAAATCACGGCACTGCCAGGGCCTGCTGCGGCCGGCCGTCACTAGCTTTTCAACTGCATTATGGTGTGAAAGTTACTAAGAGCATTTAGAAAGAACAGGTGTGTTGTTTTAAGACATTATCGAGCTGGAGTTTTAAGGAATTAAGAGTGTTTTTAGTTGTTTTACGGCGACTTTCCACCCTTACGTTGTTAACACCACTACGATCCGGACGAAGCGTTTCGCTTCCTCCTTTATACCGCGCACATAGAGGGACTGGAACAATTTGCCAGCGGCGGTGTTTCCGTCACACTACAATTTGAGTTTCTTCAAAGCTAGAGTGAAAAAGCTCTTAATAAACTAGCGCGCTTTACCATCAACGATCGCATCACTGCTTACTATTGGGCGGGATTGCGGCCAAGCGCTAGGTTTTAATTAAAAAAAAAGCGCCCACAACGATGATGTTAGCCGAACCTCGTAAAATCGGGCAACTTCGACGAACAGGTAGGGTCTAGAACTCTGCTACAACTATGCTCCACCTCCTAGCTTGCCCTTTGTGGTCAAAAACATGTAGACAATCTGACCTGCTTTTTCTAATTCGATTGATCAAAAATTTAAGTTTCCTTTGTAGCTTACCTTACCTTATCTTATTTAAAAGCAGGTATTTTATAATCTTTTTTCATTGTTGCGTCCGTGATTATGTCCAAAAATGTTTAGACCATTTTAAAAGGACAATTAGGAATGAGAGCAGCTGTGGCTCAATAGTAAGAGTCGTTCTAATTACAGTTCTAGATCGTAGGATCAGATCCAGGAATGCGCTATACTTTGTGTAAATTATTTCATCACCACTGCTCTCAAAACGGTGAAGAAAACATCGTAAGACAATCTGCATGGTTTAGGACCAAATATTCGAATACATGTAACATATATCAACCCGCCAAGAGGCGGTTAATGTCCAATTGAAGATGTTAGGCTGATTATCCTTAGGCTCCTAACCTAATCAGTTATAATCCTAATGTATGTAAATAATGAAGACAGCATTACATAGAATTTAGGTCTCAGTAGAGGCAAAGCCAGTTAGGTAAGTAATAAGTATTCACTATCATCATTGCTATCTCCGGTCTATGTAAATATAACTAAAAGCGGAAAAGGGGTTGGTGAGAACTGGGACGTCTAAAATAAACTTCCCACGGACCACTCCAATCTCGGCAGTCTTCAAGACATAAAACATCTTACCATTCTATTTTTATACTAGAATGTCTTCAAATTATCCGCCATGTTGCACATTCATAAAATTATAAATAGGAATGGCAATTTTATACGCTATTGTGATTTTATCGTTCTTTAGCAATTACTTTAACATTTTGTCTTCTCTCTTTTCTCACTGACTTGCCACTTGAGTTAGCAAATTGCTCGTACGTTCCGTAATATCCTATTTATACAACATATAATGGAAAGGGTGTATACATATCAAAGGCACGGTTTCTTTGGAGGATATCAAACAGTTTCAAATCAAAATAACATACTTTAAGAATTAATACAAAAGTTTTGGTTTCATAGCTGAGTTTCATGTTTCACAGGTATGATTCTTAATCCAAATCATAACATTTCATAATCCATCATCTCCCACTGTTGTAAGCGGTATGTGGTTGGCTGATGTGACACAATTGTCACTGTGATTGTTTTTTTATTGGTTTATTTAATAATTTTTGATTTAATATTGTAATATTTTTTGAATGTATTGTTTTCTTTGATTTGACTGTTGTATGTAATGTTGTATGTGTGTATTAATTGTATATGAGTCAGTGTTACTTGAATTAAATGATTATTATTTCCTTCATTTATCTTTTTTCTCATTTAGTTACATTTTTAAATATATTGATTCAAAAAATACATACAAGCACATTTAAAAATATAAAAAAATAGTGTTCCACCGATGACGGGAGCAGGGTCCAAGCTACCGGTGGTTAGGGCTCCAGAGACAGGAAACTTCTCACGGTGCGGGCCGTATCGAGGAGTACTGCCTTTTGAATCAGGCCTTTGATCCAACTGCCTAACGAGAGCCTCAATAGATGTTGGTTGAGTCGAGGCTCTTGGCTATCATACCTGGATTATTATTATTATATAACAAACGTGTCATCGCGCTACGGAAGTCAATAACAGCCATCCACGTTACTTGCCAATATTGAAGGCACGGTTGGCGCAGTGGCTAATGGCGATTGACTGTTACGCTACGTGTTGCGGGTCTGATTCCCGCACGGAACAAATATTTGTATGAGCTACAATCCATGCGGGTCTGGCTGTTTGTGTATGTGAGTTTATGTGTTTGTAAACGTACTCACGATACAGGAGTAATTCCAAGTGTGGAGCAATGTTTTTTAATAATAAATTAAAAGAATGTCACGATAAATGATGGCGTGAAAAGTGTAGAAATCAAATATGACAATTTTTAAAAGTTCTCATAATTTCCGAACATGTAGAGATAGGATTAAGGTTGCCAACTTTTTTTAGTAGAAATAAAGTATATCTGACTTTAAAGGAGGTAAATAAAGAGTACGGACTTACAAAGAAGAGTATCATTTATTTATTTTTTATTCATTATTTTATTCCTCCGATAAAATTACCTGGCGTTGGAAAAGTCAGCCCTTAATCAAAATTTTACATCGTAATAGTTTTAATTATGGCTTTGTTTATTTTAGAAATTAGCAGTTGGTTAGTACCTAATCAATTAACATAAGAATACCTTTCACCATTATAAGTACTTGTACTATTATGTGATGTAAAGTTGACTATAAGTACTTTCAACCACACTTTGAAATATTAAGCAGTTTACTTCTTATTTCTTTTCCAAATTCAGATTCCTTTACGATAAGAGTTGATCGTCCCAGCTAATACACCCTCAAAATAATCTTGAGAAGCGTTGGAGGTGGCTATCGGTGACGTCATCTCGCCCCCCGGGACTTCCCGGATTCTTTCATCAAATCCCAACATTGCTCCGTGCGATTATTCACACGATACTCCAGAGGTACTCAAACTTTTTGGGATTAAGTTGACATATGTCGCTGTTTCTAGTTTTTTTTTATTGTTTCTTAAATTTTTATAGTTTATTAAGTAAACTCATGATTTTGTTTTAGATGTTTCGTCTTATACATACGTACGGACGACAGCAGGTCAAGCTACCCGAAACTGTCGAATATTCCCAATCAACCTTGAGCCTTAATGCTTTAGAAATAGAATTGAAAATGTAAGAAAGAAATATGACAGATTGTAGTGGCTTGATGTGCGTTTGTAAATCCTACTTCATATCCTACTAATATTATAAACTGTGATAATGTGTACCTATAAAGTTTGACTGTAAATGATCACTCTTAGCGATAAGACCGCCCATTATGTCATCCTTTGTAAAATCTTTATATTTATGTTTTGTAGTTTATATGGTGTATATAATAAAGAGCATTCTATTCTACATATAATGTATGGATATTTGTTAGTCTTTCACGCAAAAAATACTGAACGGATTTGAATAACTTTGGTATACAGAAAGTTTATAACCAACAATAACATATAGGATACTTTTTATTCTGATATTCCTAACGGATCGAAAACTAAGCGGGTGAAACCGTTGGGCGCAGCTAGTTCTAGATATTTGTAGGTATTCTGCTCAATTTGTTACAAGCGCTAAATTATACTTGCTGAGAACCTATTCTTAGGAAGTATATTTTGACGCTTGTAAGAAATTACTTACATATAAGGACTATAGATAGGTAGAGACCGTGGGCCTGGCGCACAGGCAAGTGAAGAAACACTGTTGGGTTTTAGTCAGTAAAAGTCTGACACGCCCTCCCGCTCCGCTCCGCTCCGCTGGTCTATAGATGTGGTGTATAAATATAACACTAAACATAGCTACGTAATGTTTATTGTTTACTGTTATATTTATACAATACTAGCTTTCCGCCCGCGGCTTCGCCCACGTGGAATTAGGTTACATCGCGCTTTTTAGATTTCCCTCGGGAATATCAAATTTTTCAATAAAAGGTAGCCTTTGTCCTTTCTCAGGGTCTAAAGATTGTCTTTGCCAAATTTTATCAAAATCGGTTGAGAGGTTTAAGCGGGAAAGCGTAACAGATAGACAGACAGACGGACAGACTAATATAATATTAGTATGGATTTATGCTATTAAGATAGATATATTATATTTAGCAATAGGGGTTCTGTTATCCATTGTATGTATAAACTACTTAATAAATTGTCTCATGGTAGTAAATTTTAAATATCTCTCCACATATTCGCTGATTCATCTCATAATGTCGCGCGAGGTCTTTGCAAAGCACTTAAACCTTAAGTTTACAACGCAAACATTTTATAGTTTGTAAACGTGTCGTAAAATAATTTGAGAATATGAGAACATTAAATTTACAGTGTGACAAAGGGTTCTACAGCTAATGCGGTGCTACTAGAGTTCAGTGGACCTGAAATTATTGTACAGACGACAGCATATCAAGCTACTACAATTTGTCAGATTTACTTATTAGATTTTCAACTTTATCCCTAAAGCAATAAGGCTTAAGGTTCATCGTCATCATCATCAACCTTTTTATCGTCCCACTGCTGGGCACAGGTCTTCTCTCATACAGAGAAGGATTGAGCGTAATCACCACGCTTGCTCAATGCAGGTTGGCAATTTCAGACTTAAAGTCCAGGTATCCTCAAGATGTTTTCCTTCACCTTCAGTCATTGGTGTCCAAGATATACCTACTTAGAAAGTACATATAACTTTAGAAAAGTTACATTCGTACTTGCCTGACCTGGAATCGAACCCGCGCACTTATACTTGAGAGGCTGGTGTTTTAACCACTAAGCCACCACGACAAGCCTCAATGTTGATTGGGAATATCTGACATTTTGGGGTAGCTTGACCTGCTGCCGTCCGTACATTTAAAAAGTGGTGTTAATTTTATTATTCCTCTGTTTTTGATTACTTATCAGTCATTAAACCTTTAACTAATTAACATTAAATTATCTGATATCAAGTCAGACGTTTATTGACTCGTAAATTTAGATGTGTGAGTCGATAAACGCCACACATTCCCAGTCTGCACGCAAAAACAACTGTAGCCAATAGCTTAGTCACTACAGCTAATCAAAATATTTTATTTCACTTAAACCTATACTTACCTTACCCATATGGGCACTCATGAATCGTCAGAAGCTTAAAGCGAAGCGTCAGGAGCACGGAACCAATTGCTTTTTTCTGTGGAAAAAATATCCACAGTTACTCTTATAGAAATACTACTAATAGGTATGGGTAGGTATGGTTAGAAAGCATATGTTTATAACAGTTAAAAATGGTTAGTATATCGTAGAAGTCAAGAACTTTTTATAAATTTTACGTTAAAATTTACTTAATACATACATAGTTCCATAATACTCATATTGCATTAAAAATAACGTTTCTGTGCTTACAAAATTAACCTAGATGTAATAATAACTTAATAAGTTAGAACTTTTAAATGAAAGCCGTAGTAAAAGTTTTGGAACCGTTCGAATAGAAAGGAAATAAACGATCCCCTTCTTACAACGGTAATCCCAAAAGTAGATGGCAATGTGGCGAAATTTATCTACAGCGGGCTCCGAAACCAATTACATAGCGAAATTTTGTTACCGAGTTGGTTAATATAATAATTTGCTAAAGTTATAATTGCCGTTTAATTTGTTATTTGTAAAGGTTAGGATTTAAATTATTGTTTTAAATAGTTTTACCAAAATGTCAGAGGCATGTCGTTTTAATTTTCATGATATAACGATTAAGGTGTCCTGTAAAAGGAAACGGGGCAGACGCAAGTGCGTTATGCACAATAGAAGCGGTTAAGTGTTTAATGTCCATTCTAGTTAAAACTGTAATTGTGTATATATAATTTTAAAATGGATCCTGGTACCTATTATGTTATGGAAGTAATAAATAACAAATGCTTTGAAACGGACCTCTGACTTTAACTTACGACAGAAGTGTAAAAGTGTAATAAACCTACTTACAGAAATAAAACTATTTATTGCCACTATTTTATTTAATTATTATTTCCACTTTTATTGATAATCTTTATTTTTGCTGATTGTTCTGTTGGGGTCTCTCCTATTTAAATAGTCCTATTTGAATTTATGTTACTACTGCTAAATTGTCCACAGATTCGTTTGCACTTTATAGTAGATAGGGTTAGTTGTGGAACACCCTGTGTCACGAATGCACCGGTGCAAAGTGCAGGGGCGCTGCCGCTGCAAGATCGCGCCCGCGCCGCCTTAATCAAACCCAAGCAATTTATGATAGCCGTCACGACAACTACATTCTGCAATTTTTTGGATTATGGACCTGTAAATTATTATATACGAGTATATTGTGACAACACATAGTTTTTATGTTCTTTATTTCATAGAAATATAGTACATTTAATGTTAATAAATGTCGTCTTTTTCTGCTTTATGATATATGATTTTATTTCTATAAGTAGGTTTGTACAAACATTTATCGAATATGTTTTAAAAATTAAATAAAGATTATTAATAAAATGATGAATGGATTTGATCAGTTATGTCGAACATCCAATGCCCAGCAGGGGGATGACGCAGGCTAAAAGACACAGTAAAAAGATTTGAATTGGAAGAAAAAAACAGTCATCCTAGTAACAGTGGCATTTGTTTCGCTAATAAAATCAAAGCGAAATGGTTCTTACTTTAGAACCTTTTACTTGATTTTATTCTCACAGCCCAGGGAACACTAAACATTATTTTGTAATTTGTTAAAGTCTTGCTGACCAAAACGTTGTTTTTATATATTTGAAAAAAAAAAAAACCTAGCATTTAGTTAATTTTAATTAATTATTTTCAACAGGTATTATACGGTGGTGTTAAAGTTAATAAGTAATTAAGTTCCTTAATAAATAGCAAGTGTGAGTGCAGTGGTGGTGTAATAGTTACGGCCGCAACTTACGCTCGTACCTTTTTTGGGTTCGAACCTATGAGCTTTACTTTGTGTAAATTACTTCATCACTACTACTCTCAGAACGATGAAGGTAAACATTCTGAGAGAACCGTGTGTGTTAGAACCAAAAATTTCCATTTGACATGTGACTAATGTCACATATCTCCATTTTTTTTTTTATATAAATTCTATTTTTTTGCGGGTTTGATAGATTCCAACCCGCAATGGGCCCCCATGAACTTACTTATGTAGAATTATTGTACACTCCCTCTCACTGAGAGGACTGCTGTGTCCCATCAGTGGAAATGTTATAGGCAATTATGAATACATAGTCAGATATTTGACAGGCAAAACATTACAATTATAATAGTTTAATAATTACCTTTATATTTTGTCGTTTTATTTATCAAATATTCTTATTTCAAAATAATTTTTATTCCAGCTAGTTTGATTGCAGAATAACCAGCTGATACAATAAGTCGTGTGTTGTATCTCGAGTCGGAGCCGGGGGCCGCGAGCCGGCCGGGCCCCTATCCAAAGTGCTTACATTAGAACTTACACCCGCCGATATTGTGGGCCGGTAATAAAACTGAACGCTTGTAACTGATAACTATTGCCGGATACTTTATATGGTATTGGTTTAATAAAATAATACAAAATGTCGGATGAAAAGTAACTGAATTAATGCACATTGAGAAAGTACTTTGTTAAGAATTGTTATTTTTTAAATATTTATTATGCATATAATAATGAATACTGCTGAAACTATAACTATAGTCATACTTCCGCTGGATAGCAAAATAAATCAAAACAAATCTTTTGAGCTTCGTCCTGATAGTAGTGCTGTCAGCAAAGTAAGGATGGACACTCGCTGTATGACGGTTTTTTCGATGTTGGTAGAGTCGTGAAGGATTTACGTCATGTGATTCCCGCGCATATTCTCCAAAATGCGTCAATGATTAGGCTTTGAAGACTAGTCTTAACAAAACTGGATCTCAAATATTAACCTCTTCACATGCCTCTCCAATGAGTACATAGCAGCTAGATAGCACTTTGCAGTACCAGACCATAGTTTCATGTTTGTTTGTTACGCTTTCACGCTAAAATGGCTTAACCGATTTGGATGAAATTTGGCAGAAGTAGAGTGTAACAGTGAGTTGCAGGTAGTTTTAATTAATACCAAATATTTGAAATAGCTACTGATGCTTGATAATTATATATTAATTTAACCGACATTACCTAATTATAATTCTATTAACAACACTTAAGAGAAATAACTATGTATTAAGCATGCATAGTTATTTCACTACCAGCACACTATCTGCATGCTTAAACAAGCGCACTACTTATTACAGCCACGTGCTTTCTAAATATGTTTGAAATAGTTGAGTGCAATTAAAGTACAGGCCTTTTTGAAAACAAACCCATTAAAATATGCATTCAAAGTGCAAGTCACTGAGGGTTGGTTTGTTCTGCTTGGTCTGGGCCGAGTGGGCACTGAATAGGTAAGTTCAGAAGGCTAAGCGAGGTAATATACATAGGTACACGCACAAATAGATGCGACACTACATACGAAAATCTCCATCGAGTGAATGCCAGTCGCTATTGTGCTCGCACTATCTGTACGCAGACATGTGCCTATGGAAAATGTCTAAAGTGGCCCTTGATTGAATGCACATATTTGTTTCATTCCTCGATAACACGTCTTCGACCAAATTACAAAGGAATTACTGTGAGAGTGATGCTTGACTTACATTTTATTTATGGATGATTCTATAGTCGAGTGAAAGATTATTGTCGAAATCGAAAATCGTTGGAATGGTTCAGTATTAAATTAATTTTCCATTTTTATTTCGTTTTTACCTTCAGACCTTTCACTTCGGGTGCAAAGTGATACATTTAAGACATCAATTACTTAATAAAAAGTAAAGCTTTAGAGGCCGTGCAATGCGCTTCGGTAACCTTATGGTTAAAAATTTCGTCGTGAATACTTAGGTGACGTGGGGTTATCTCCACGTCACCTAAGTATTCACGACGAAATTTTTTATCGATCGGCTGTTCCTGACTTTTAAGAAACATTCGCATTCTAATATTTTTCGATCTGCGTCTTTCATAGACGGCCTTCTGATATCTGCTTATGTGTGTGTGCATCTCGTTGTACGGAGATGGCCTGCTGTATCTTATCTATTTTGTGGAATAGGGCCGAGTGCACTGTTCTCTTGTAATTTAAACAAGCGACGATGCGTAAAAATGGATGAGCGTTGCGGTACCACTTCAATTAGGGGTGGAGTTCTTTTTTTAATGTGGTGACACTTTTTAAGAATGTTTTAAAGTGACATAAGGATATTAGAGTAAATTATGGTGGGATTAGAAAAAAAATCACACGGTAATTCATTATGAAGATTAGGGGATGAGTGGGTAAATTTATTTGGCGTTTTCTAACGTTTCTTCTACATTTATGCCTGGAATACAAATAAAAATTCTATGTGCTTAATTTATGCTAATAGTTTCCTCGGCAATGTTTTTGTCACCCTGTATAAATGTAGTAGTGCATTACGCCAAAAGACAAGCTTATGCTTGGTTTTCACCAACAATGCATCGATAGCTTACGGAATACCTTTCACATATTCCCGGACTTCCGAATACGCTTCCAGATCACGATCCTTTGCAAAAACTTTCCACAAAATGTTGCACACAATGCAAAATGTACCGATTCCTTTGCGCATTACCGTCAGTATCTACATCCCTTCATGCGCTGATCTCGTGCCTCCGAAGTTTAGAACAAGATCAAAAAGCCATTCCCCTACTTAGTGATGTCAGTTGAAGTTATTGGGATGTTACGTGACTGGACCCCGGACTTCGGAATAGTTTATTTTATAGCTCGCCTCCATTCTCTTTGTTTTGTATTCGACTTAGCTATAATAAGATTACGTTTAACGTTTTATCAGCAATTTGGTTTATGCTTTCGACGTCCATTGAACGGGGGGTATAGAGGAAACAGTCGAATGTTGTTGTAGCAAGTTGTTGATTAACTGCAAAGACTAATTTTAATTAAATAAGTAGATATTCTCGGCTTATAGTGAGCAGTAGTGGTCTAGTGGAACTTGATACTAACTTACAAGTCGTAGGATCGTAGGCTTACAACCCCGACGGGCGCTTTACTTTGTATAAATTATTTCATCACAACTGCACTCAAAGTCGATAATTCGCACTGGACCCGTGTGCCCACAGACAGGCTTTTATCCCAACATTGGGAACATTCTAGGCTGATTATGTCTAAGCTTACAAGAATTACTTTTGTAAGTATCCAAGTTACAACCATGTATTAATTCAGGAAAAGATTTTTCTACCCATTTATAAAACAAAATTGTGAATTAGAAGAAGAACCTATTGCGTGTGTCATGTTAGTTTATTAACTGCAAGCAGTTTTCCAACTTTCCGTTTAAAATTTATGAGATTCGAGTGTACGTCTTTATACATTGTAGTTAGCAAGTGCATTAACTTCTAACTCAAGAAACAACATCAAAAAGTACTCTCAAACGTAGTACCTTTAACAAACTTTACGTAGTCGTTACGAGTTCCTTCAACTTTCGAACATATCCATTCTGTACGCGACATTGTACATTGTACATACATTCATCAACATGGTCAAAAAAATTACACAGGTTTAGTTATCGTCTGTACTTGGACGTGCAACCGGAAAGTACAAGTGATCTACGTACAGTTAAGTGCGACGGTCTACGACACGACATGTCGTAGGCGCTTCGTAGGCAGGAAGCTACGCCGTAGCAGCCCTTAGCGCAAAAATCTTCGACAAACACTTATCGCGATGTCCCTGAACACATAAATAACTGCTGATACGCAAACTGGTGAGGTATGTTTGTATTGTATTTATAGTTTAATGTGGGGCGTTAATGTTTGCTGGTTTATGGACAGGTGTTAATAACGCGTTTGCGGTTAATATTCCCATGACAAGGATTAATTAAATGGGTATGAGATACGAAAAAAACATAAAATATTTTAGCAAATTAAGACTAATTATAAAGTGCCTCAACCAGCCACTCAAGTATGAGTGCGCGGGTTCGATTCCTGGTTAGGCAAGTACCAATATAACTTTGCTAAAGTTATATGTACTTTCTAAGTATATCTTGGACACCAATGGCTGAAGGTAAAGGAAAACATCTTGAGGAAACCTGCACTTTAAGTCTGAAATCGCCAACCCGCATTGAGCAAGCGTGGTGATTACGCTCAATCCTTCTCTGTATGAGAGGAGACCTGTGCCCAGCAGTGGGACGATAAAAAATGGTTGATGATAATAAAGTGCATTGCATGACATTGTAAAAGTTTACTTTAGTTAATTAACCTATTAACTAAAAAATATAAAGTAGCCATCCATTACATATTTAAAAGGTTCTTTGAAGAGAACCCACTTTCAAATAAACTATATTCCTTTTCATCTCGCAAGTCGCACCCCAAAGAAGCCGCTTGTTTTCTCACCTAGTTTGCTTCATAACACCGAAACTGATGCAATTTCCGTAAACAAAGGCGAGAGTAACCTTGATATAACAAAACATATTTTCCCCGGAAAGATAACGCGAAGGCAGTGCAAGTGCGCATCCTGTGGGAGGAGGGGGGCAGGGGAGGCTGCATGGAAACTTGTTTTTCCTGCGAAGGGCGGCAGTGCGCCCCGCGCGCTCCGACCAACGAGACGCCTCGCGTGCGGCCGGCCTCCCCCGCGATCTTCACTTGTTTATACATACCGGTAAATGTGTCAACAGCATCATGCACGTGTACCATACACAAGTGACAAAGTGATAAAGTTCCCATATAAAATAACTGTGTCTGTGTTAAAACGTGAGTTTACGTGATCTTTGGATTAAAAGCAGCATGGATCGGGTATAAATTAAAAAGTTTTCAAAAAAGATTCCACCGTAATGTCGGAACATAGTCCGTAGCTCATATTTATGTTCGTCATATTTTCTTAGAAAAACTTTTCCATTCCCTTTTACGGTTTAAATGGGCTGAAGGGATATTTTTAGGGCTTGCAGTTTTCTGTTTTATGATATTGGATTTTCTTAGATATGTTGGAGAGGTAATACCTTTTTGTCGTGACTTTGTTTGAGGAAAGGGGAAAGTTATGGAAGTGAACGAGGCATTACGGTATAGTGTAGTAAAGTGGCAAGTCACTAGGACTTAATCGTATTATGATAGATGACTGGCCTTGCTTGTGACTCACCGTGTGATCAGGAACCGTGGAAATTCAAACAGCTCATAATGTGAAGTTGATCAAACGAGCTTATTAATTAATAAGTTTGTAATATAAGTAACTGAACAACCGCGTAAAACGATTAATTACGTGTTACCACGAGTTAAAAGATAATTAATTAGGTATTTGTCTCGAACTTACTAACTAATTACTTTTCGAAACTTGCAAATTAGATGAGCATTGTTAATTTAAATAGTTGTAATAAATGAATACTGACATTAAAAGGGAAATCATCAAATGACCTCTTCCGTTCTGGGCGGAGCGGAAGCGCGTGTCAGACTTTTACTGACTAAAACCCACCCGTGTTTCTTCACTTGTCTGTGCGACAGGGCCACAGTTTCTTTTTTAGCCAACCCACAACAATAGATAAAACCTTTGCTCACACATTTCAATACAATTAATTCAAAACAGTTAAGTTTAAAAACAGTCAACCACGTAGTCATGAAATACCTATAATAGGTAGGTTGCTACCTACCTAATTAATAGCTAAAAAGTGATTCATCATCATCATCATCAACCTTTTTATCGTCCCACTGCTGGGCACAGGTCTCCTCTCATACAGAGAAGGGGATTGAGCGTAATCACCACGCTTGCTCAATGCGGGTTGGCGATTTCAGACTTGAAAGTCCAGGTTTCCTCCAACCAACCAACCAACCAACCATCCAACCAACCATCAATGACTGAAGAGTCATTGATGCCCAAGATATACCTACTTAGGTATACCTACTACTAAAAGTGATTGCTTTGTCTAATTCATTGTTGAACTACTATTCTAGTTATATATAATATTATCCAATTATCAAGCGTATATAATGGATACACGTAACACATAGGCCAGTGATCCCGACCGAGGATTTCTCTCTTAGGTACTTATTTGATATTCTTCAGCGAAAACTGTAGCGAGATGAGTCACATGAAATTATTGGCTCGAGACGTGCCCACGCGCCGTGCGCCGCATAACAATGTCTATACCGCGACAATATTTGTGCAAGTTACAGTAACTCGTCACATGCTCCCCTTTGTGCAATCAACGCCTTGACTATTCTTCTAGAGAGGAAAGTTTCGGAAAAGTCGAGGATTTAGTCGGAAGTTGAGGTAACTTGTGTGTGACAATCTGTAGATATTGATAGTCAATGTTGACATAAAAGTTTATTCTCTATCGTATTGTTTTACCCAGATGCTGCGATGAGCCTTTCAAAAGATCAAGAAATGTATGTACATTCGACCCCTTTCTTACGACGTGTCATTAAAAAGGAAACCTTTTTCTGGATTTCCTAGGAAAAATAGTTTCAGTTACATCAGGGACTATATTCACAAAGGTGAGAAAAGCTCTTACAAAGTTGTCCATAGATTATGATTCAGAATATTTTTTAAGGCAAGTTATGAAAACTCGTCACATGCTCCAGGTTTAATGCAAATGACGCCGCATCTATTCTTCTATAGAGGAAACTTTTTAGAAAACTAGGAACTAGTAAGAGGACGTAAGTCGGAAGCTGATAGTGTCTCTGCTTTCTCAAAATCGGTTGCAAATAATCGTCTTTGGTCTTCTAAAAGTTACGAAAACTCGTGACATGATCCGCTTCTTCTTATGCAATCAACGCAGCGACTATTCTTCTAGAGTTGCGGAACCCAATCTTCTTCTGACCTGGGAATTTTTTATTTCGTTGTTGTTAGCACGCATCAGAAGAAAAACTTAATTTGGACACGTGTAAAACCAAACTTGCATTCAAAATAGCGTTATTTAATAAACTACTTCAACATATCTAATAAAAATGAAATTCGGTTTGCATAAATGTGATTGCTGAGTAGAATGTAATTATATAAATATTTGAAATTCAAAACCTCTCGCGGAATAAATTTAAGCTCTTTGTGGGTCTCAAGTGATTCATGTAGCTCTAGTTGGTAGCCAATGTTCTAAAGAAAAGTTATTGCGGTATGATGTGGGAAAACTACCTGTAAGCTTAGGTAAGCTGACATGTAGTTTTCGTACTCCCACTGTTCCGAAAACTATCATGAAGTTATGCTGTAGTTTTTGATGGACAAATGTTTGCCAAGAAACTTTAATCTTTATCTCATCAGGTACTGAACCAGAACTGAACTCAGAAAAGATAAGGTGATATGTAACTGAACTCGGAACAGATAAGATGATATACATATACGTTCGAGGAATACTAAATAGGGTGTTGTGATTATATTAGATTATTTGATATAGTTATGAAAGCTTGTCACATAGGTATTTTGTAAACTTATTCAGAATAGTTTTCGTGATGTATTTTGGCGCCCAACCACATAATATGTCCCTATGATGTTTGTCATCTACTGTTTGACCGTCGGATCATAATTATGAAGATCACGTAGCTTGGTGTCAAGCCTGTATGGCCTTTTGAGGTATGCATTTATAAAGAATCATGTAGTTTAAGTCACATCTTGAGGGGCTCAATGATTTGATGGACAATATCAAAGCAAGAACATTAAGGTATCATGTTTAAAACTAAGAAGAAAAGAAGGGAAGAAGAGAGAATACGTACTGTCAAGGGGGGAAAAGGAGCCCGTTCACCTTGGCTCCTACTTTTCGGAATGTGTCCTTGGAGTGTTCCGACCGCCTTCAGCTTTTGGGAGTTGAGATTTCCTCGGACCTTAACTTTGGGCGGTTCATTGAGTCCAAGGCTAAGGTGGCTGCCAGGAAACTTGGCGTTATTGCAAAGGTCCGGCAGTACTTCACACCTGGGCAGCTTCTAATGTTATACAAAGCACAGGTCCGTTCGTGTGTGGAGTACTGCAGCGTCTGCAGCCACATTTGGGCTGGTGCTGCCAAGTGTCACCTGGCCACTTTGGATTCAGTGGAGAGACGTGCAAAGAGGCTGATTGGTGACCCTGATCTAACTCGAGTTGGTCTCCAAAGCCTAGAGCACAGGCGTAGAGTGGCCAGCCTTTCGGTGTTCTATAGGATGCATTTCGGGGAGTGTGCGATGGAATTGCATGATTTAATTCCCCCATCTCCGTTCCACCAGCGGACGACCCGTCGTACGGCTGTTTCCACCCTTACGTTGTTAACACCACTACGATCCGGACGAAGCGTTACGCCTCCTCCTTTATACCGCGTACATCGAGGGACTGGAATAATTTGCCACCGGCGGTGTTTCCGTCAGACTACAATTTGAGTGTCTTCAAGGCTAAAGTGAATAGGCTCTTAATAAACTAGTGCGCTTTACCATCAACGATTGCGTCACTGCTTACCATCAGGCAGGATTGCGGTCAAGCGCTAGTTTATACCAAATAAAAAAAAAACCCCTTTTAGGGGGGCAAAAGGGATTCAATCCACAAAAACCGTTTTTTGAGTTACTGTCATAAATGTCTAAAATGTACACATCAACTTTAGTATATGCAAAAATATCAAAGCCGCAAAAAAGTACAGGAAAATACCCATTACTTAAAAGGAAATTTAAACCTACTGTCATGTTATTTTAATACTTTGTGTATTAAAATAAGAGTTGAGGTTGAATCTCACCTTGAAAAAAGAAGAAGAACTTAATAGTTTATACCATAAGTTTAAATACTTCCACCTCTATTTTCTCAAACAGCAAGTTTTGAGGCTGGATCCTTTTTGCATAACTACGTCCAATTATGAAACTGACAGATGTCGAGAATAGACATTCTCACACATTCTCTTTGTCGAGACTAAATTTATCAAACACATACCTATTCGTTTATGATCGAAGAAATGAACAAACGAATATGTATTTAGCGAACTTGATCTTCATTATTTACTGAAGTTGTTGCATGACAGGTGAAAAATGCATTCTCTCAACGGTTGGACTGTAAACCGTTTATAAAATGCTCGTCATTGTAAGTTTTCATAATAACACTGTTCTACGAAAAAAAGAAAAAATACCAAGTAACTAATGAGCGAGTCTTTAAGTTATTGTTCACAACACTATGATAATTTCATAATCTAGAAACTCAATTACAGTCTTTGGTAAGGAGATACAAACTAATCCTACTTCCTAATAATATTATACAATAAAATAGAATAGAATACTCTTTATTATGTACACCATATAGATTACAAAAACATAAATATAAAGATTTTACAAAGGGTGACACAATGGGCGCGTGGAATGGGCTGGGGAATGCGAAAGTCTATAAAGATGTATGTTTTCATGTATAGATTTTTGTTATTCTTTCACGCAAAAACTACTAAATTAAAATTAATTAAATTTTGCACACAGATAGTTGATAACCAGAAATAACACATAATATAGCTTTTGTTATAATCGGGAATATCCCATAGGATAAGCTTTTCTATCCCGATATTTTCACGGGATCGAAACATGCGAGGGAAACCGCAGGGCTTTGCAAGTATTAATATTGTTTAAGTCGATTCCATCGAAGTCAACTTCTGAAAGGTTGGAAAATTCGATTACCTGATTCAGGTCTTCCGATTGCCGTGAGAAACTTAGTCTGCGTTTTAAAAGAAAATTTGAACTTGAGGTCAAGTTGTTTAAGACGGTGGACACGTACGAATTTGCTCTGTTACAGTATTTTAACGAACACATATTAAGTAAAATGTGAAAGTGAGAAAATAATATGTAGTTAGCGAGATGATAACTAGCTGAGCCATGTGATTTCAGCGTCTTAAATTTCCGTCTTCCTCTCTAGGAATATCGATATAAAAAGTATTCTATGTTCTAACACCGCTCATCTCATTGCATTGACAATTATCTAGTTGTGTATGTGCCAAATTGTATTCAAACCTTTTCAGTCGTATTTGCGTGAAAGCGTTGTTACGCTTTTATAAGCGTTGTTTGTTAACAGACTCACTTTCGCGTTTAATTAAAATGTTAGTAAAAAATCGATTCTCTACTACTTAGAAAATTAAATATTTGAAAGTCAGTTCTGTTAGAAAATCTTACGTCAACTTTTAACAATAAGAACAGAGAGCATAATAGAAACTGGTGGTTTCTTGTTTGAAACAATAGGAAGAGGGGAAGACACAAATTAAAGTAAATCATTAAAGAGTTTTTTATGCTAATATTATCTTACATGACAAATCTGCTTCGCCGTGGCAGATGTCAAAACAAAAACAAAAGAGTGTCGCGTTACTCTGTCCTCCGCCGCCGGGGGGTCCGCAGGCCTACGAGCACTGTGAGTGGCTACATTTGTTTTTGATTAAACAAATTGTCCGCGCAGTTTATTGCTCCCCAGCGCAATCTCCCGTACTTAGCTGCGACTTTTGCTGTACGAGAAAGGTTTTCACAGGGATAATAGGAAAAAATGTTTTTTATACGATCGGTTTTTTGCGCCTAATAGAGCAGCAACGTAGTAGTCGTGGTGGCCTAGTGGTTAAAACACCAGCCTCTCAAGTATGAGTGCGCGGGTGCGATTCCAGGTCAGGTAAGTACCAATGTAACTTTTCTAAAGTTATATGTACTTTCTAAGTATATCTTAGACACCAATGACTGAAGGCGAAGGAAAACATCTCGAGGAAACCCGGACTTTTCACAAGGATAATAGGAAAAAATGTTTTTTATACGATCTTTTTTGACGACGGGTTTTTGCACCTAATAGAGCAGCAACTGTCGAGAAAGGTAATAAAAGACAGACGGTTGGAAAAGGTAATTAAAGTCCTTTAACGAGCTTTATGAAAAATAGCTGCTGTGTTGAAGTACCTAATACTTGATGATATTGAATCTCGTGGGCAAAGGTTTCCTATGTCCTAACCCTGGGTCTAGTCTATCCATGTGCCAAATATTGATCGAAAACTGATCAGCGTTTTACCGCGTGAAATTATTTCTCACTAGCTTTCCGCCCGCGGCTTCGCCCGCGTGGAGGTCGGTTATATCGCGCTTTTTAGATTTCCCTCGGGAACATCAAATTTTTCCGGGATAAAAGGTAGCCTATGTTCTTTCTCAGGGTCTAAAGATTGTCTGTGCCAAATTTCATCAAAATCGGTTGAGAGGTTTAAGCGGGAAAGCGTAACAGACAGACAGACAGACAGAGTTACTTTCGCATTTATAATATTAGTATGGATTATAATAATTTTAAAATGAAAAATTATTGCAAGTAATAAAATGAATATATGTATAGTGTAGTACATAGTATAGATTTATATTAGGAACAAGTGGCGTAGACCAAAGAAGTGCTGGCTTGACAGTGTAAGAGATGACATGCGTACCAACAATCTCACACCACAGGATGCTACAGCTCGCTTAAAATGGAGGAAATTGAGCAAGAAAGCAGACCCCGGGCTCCAACGCGAAAGCCGCGGATGCAACCGGGACAAACGCTAAGACGATGATGATGATGATGAGTACATAGTATAGATACATAGTTTCGTTACCTATACATATTTTTCAGACAACATTGTCAAGTGAAATACCATAATCACAGATCCAGCTTGTTCCGAACGTGCGTTATAACTCAGGTATTGGATGAATTTTGTATGCAGCCGGCGACGAATGCAATAAACTCGACCGGATCGGCGAAAACGTTGCACTGAAGCGTTTGCACAAAATAGCTTTATCATGTGACTAAATATTCATAATGATGACGTGAATAGCTTGTGCACAATGTGCTTCCAGGAGTAGCTAACATTTTGGCGGCATCCATAAAATCGATAGTCGAAACTAATAGCGAATATTGTTGTTAACTTCAGTATTCGTACGGGTAAGTAACATCAGAATCCTTACGTCGCTTTTCTCTGTACATGCTTAATTTATTTAGTTGGTTGAAACTCCGCGATATAGTCACCATAATAATAAGGTAGATGTTATAAAATTGTATTTAGATAAATTTTGTTATTCAGACCTGACAGCGTTTGCACAGAACGGAACTGTTTTAAATAAAGTTCTTTTTGTAAACCCAGATATTAATCTTACATTTCAAGTCTTTATGTTTTTGCTTTTTAGTGTCGTAACTTGACATTACACCTGTCAAAATAATACTTGGGTTTAAAAAATGAACTTCAGTAGCTATTCATAATCTCAGACGTTTAAAAATGGTTCTTTTATTATTACCCGACTACGGCAAAGCAAAAGGAGGGTTATGATTTTGACAGGCTATGTATGCATGTATGTATGTATGTATGTATGTATGTATGTATGTATGTATGTTCATCTGTTCCCTCGTAACTTCTAAACTACTTCTTCGAATTCGATAAATGACATATCATTAGAAGCGTCTTAATTGTCCGCTGGTTATAGGCTATATGGAGTTTCACAAAATCTAATGTGCCGCCCTCTAGCGGACAAAATATACAGAGTAAAAAAATAAAGTTAAGAAAAATATGCTGTGTTTGATATCATTTGAATGGGCTTTACTTGTACATTTTGAATATATATATAATACTAGCATTTGTGACTTTACCTGTATTCATGGGCTGATTTCATATAATTCACATCTTTTCGTTCATAGATAGCTTCTTTACTACTTATCAGAATAAGCTGCAGAACCATTAGAAGGGCCTTGATATTCTGTTGGTTATGAGCTATAAAGCTTGTTACCAAACTTAGTATTACACCCTCTAGCGGGCAAAAAGTTCTATGTTAATATAAAATTAAAATAAATATACCGTATTTGGTATCATCTGAAAGAGCTTCACAAGTACTTTATGTTTGTACATAATCCCTAGTAATGCTTCGTAGAAATTTGAATGTAAACCAGGGTTTGGTAAACGGAGCGATGGAAGTGGTGAAGGCCTTCGAATGGCCTGCTCTTCGGCGCGATCAGTTGGAACAGGAGAACAGCCAAGCGCTGTTCTCATACAATTTGACGACGCATCCATAAAAGTAGATATTAACGGACTTATCAAAATCGAGCCTTGCCTCACTGAATTTGACGGCTTGAGGGGGTCTGGGCAAATTCAGCGTAAAATGCTCCCGCTGATTCTTTCTTGGGGTTGTACTGTACATAAATTACAAGGTTGTACTCTAAATAAAAAAGTTACAGATCTAGGAAAGTCATTGTTTGCTAAAGGACAGGCCTATGTCGCTCTCAGTAGAGTTAAAACCATAGAGGGATTATTTATAAGTGCCTTTTTTTTTTTTTGATAGGATGGGAAATCATCTATGACTTCTTCCGCTCTGGGCGGAGCGGAAGGGCGTGTCAGACTTTTACTGACTAAAACCCACCCGTGTTTCTTCACTTGCCTGTGGGACGGCCAGGGCCACGGTTTCTTGTTTAACCAACCCGCAACCCTGACCCAGGAGGCATCGGTCTTCGTGGACCCCGTCACGATGTGCTGACATCTCTTTGAGGCGCGCGTGAAACACGACGCGCCGTCGACTCGGGCCTGGTCCTTACCGGGCGGCGAGCTGCCCATTGCTCCCCGCCCGCAGGCCCGCGCCTACGGTGGCTGGGAGTTTGGTGTCATCTCCCGACCAGGGCGTCTCCTGCAGTGGCTAGTGGCGTGAGGGCGCTGGGATTCCCGTTGCCTCACGCGCTCCGCCTCCTCCTTTGCCAGCATTACTGCTTCGCAGAAGGAGGTGACGGCCTGCCATGCACTCTCGCTCCGGACCATGGCCTGGACCAGGGTCGGACGCGAGAGATCACCGCCGATCGCCGCTACTAGGACACGGCGGTGCTCTACCCAAGCCGGGCAGACCTCCACCGTATGCTCCACCGTGTCCTCAGGGCGATCCACACAATGGTGACACCCTGGCGTTTCCTCCCGCCTTATACGGAACAGGAACCTCCCGAAACAACCGTGTCCGGTGAGGACCTGCGCCAGGCGGAAGGTGAGGGCGCCGTGGCGCCTCTCTAGCCACTCCTCAAAGAGGGGACTTACCGCCGCTATTGTGGCGTGCCCAGCACTGGGTTGCGACAATCGCACTCTCCATGTTGCCATGAGATCCCGCCGGAGCTCTTTCCGCCGTACCGCAATATCTCGCGGCAGCGGAGTTATGCCCCGGCGTTTTGCCTCCTCTCGCCACTCCCACATGTGGGCGAGGACTTTGGACTTTATTTATAAGTGCCTTGGATCATAATAAATTACTTAAAAATCTACATGACAGTCGATCGTTAGCAGAATTAGATAGATTAAGAAATCTTCCCAGGTCCTCTTAATATATGTTTTTTTTAATAATTATAAACTAGCGCTTGACTGCAATCCCGCCTGATGGTAAGCAGTGACGCAATCGTTGATGGTAAAGCGCACTAGTTTATTAAGCCTATTCACTTAAAAAACTTAGGAATAGCAAGGATGACGGCAGTTAACCCAGGTGATGCAATGTTAAACCCAAGACCAACACGACTAACGATGTTGCGCCAGAGCACCAAACTCCCGACACAACAACATTTGGCGCATCGTACTCGCCACACAACGCAACACAACTGCTCAGACCCGTCCTCCGTACGGCTTCACCAGACATCATGCTGGAATACCACGAATCGCTTGGCGGCAAGACTTTGTCTGGTGGGTGGTAACTTCTGCCGGCAGCCGATATTATGGCCTACCACCGTAAGAAAAACATCCAATCTATTTATACTAACGACCTCATCCACTAATTCATGACCCATTCGCTGCCATCGACGCAAATGTGCGTCGCCACTTCGAAAAACCGGGAGCTTCATACGGGGAAACCGTTGCTATACGCGCTACGATCCAAGCGCTATGAAATAGTAAAATAGGATATCTCTACATATTACTATACGTCGATAAGTCAAAAGAGATGTCGTATGTTAACTACCTAGTTTTTAGTCCGTCAATTTAACTTTTGTTAATATTATGCGCCACAAATACACTTTAACACCAAAATAGTACAAATAATAAAAAGTAAAAAAACTAAAACCCAACTACGACAAAAACGACGCTGAAAAATTATAAAACAAGATTTTCAGAATACTGAACTGGACAAAGTTGCTAATATAGTTGCAAGTAAATGGACACAGTAGACTCTACCAAGATGCCTTCGTTGTAAATTGACAATAATGTCTTACAATACTATTCTGAAGTATGCAACATTCACTATGTAGAGATAAATTTTCATGTTTGGAAAGGCGTAGTCACACGTTACATATACCTACCTACCGTAGCACTTTGATAACGTGTGACTGCGGTTTTCCAAGCATGAAAATTTATCTCTACATAGTGAATATTGCATATTTCAGAATAGTATTGTAAGACATTATTGTCAATTTACAACGAAGGCATCTTGGTAGAGTCTACTGTGTCCATTTACTTGGAACTATATTAGCAACTTTGTCCAGTTCAGTATTCTGAAAATCTTGTTTTATAATTTTTCAGCGTCGTTTTTTGTCGTAGTTGGGTTTTAGTTTTTTTACTTTTTATACAACGATATTTTTAAGTAAATAATCTATGTATAAAATTTCAAAAAGATATTATGAAAAACCATAAAGTTATGAGCTTGTTATCTTACCTGGTTGTACCAACAAAAATATGATCAACGCACGCGGCTCGGGGGTGCCCTGTCTCACGCGCCTAGTACTATGATCTAACGTCAGCTGAGTTGTGCGCTGGGTAACCTTACTGCAAAAATTTCTAAACATATTTAGGTAAAATTTTAACATGTTGTAAAAATGATTGGAATCGATTCAGTTGCTTATTCTGAAGAAACTATGTTCAGGTTTCTTATAAAGAAAAAATTACGTTGTAGATAATATTTCCTTTAAACGAGAGCTTGACACCAATATTCACATTACTCGAACCTACCTAATCAATAAAAATGTCCAATAAACGTGAAAAATACATTACCCGAAGATAAAAAAGGGCCGTTTCAGTAGAGAAAGTAATAGAAGTAAAGGCTTCAGCTAACCGTTTCTCAAACAGGCCTGTCTGGCCCGAACGTAGGCCGGGACGACTGAGCTCGGTAAAATTGCTATTGCACCTGACAAGCGTACCAAAACGATTCAAAGCCCCGATCCTCCACTAGTACACTCGTACATCGGCCGTTGTTGTTTTTCTTGGCAATCGTTTAAATCGAGAATGGTAATGATGCCTAGTTTATGTTTTTTGGCCAGTATTTTTCTGTTTGAACGCAGCTTGGAATGACAATGTTGTTAATCGCTTTTGTGCGCTAGACAAACGAAATTCCAAATTCGAATTGTCTATGGTAGCCAATTGTACGGATGAAACACGATTATTTGTAATTGGTTTATAAGAGGCTCTGCTAAATTAATTACAAAGAATTGTGTTTATTTCGTATTTACAAATATCATAGTCATTAATTAAAAAACGTCGTCTCAATATTAAGGCGAGATTTTTACAAGTACAATTATACAGTATGTTAACTAACAGAGGGCGTTCCCGTTAACCCGATATAGTATAGCATACATACATGCTAAAAAAAAAATTTCCATTCGAAAACAAAATGTTTTTAAAATTTTTCCAATAAGAAAATATTAAATAAAAATTTTAAATTGACATGTAAAAGAAACACACTGTACACGCGAACTTGAAAGACGGCAAGGTCGCAATTTGTTTATGATACTACGCTACTATTTTGATTTAAAACAGGAGGTTTCAAATTTATTTCCAATTAGAATTTTTTTTTATTCGGATTTTTTATGCTTATTTTTCTATGCTGATATTTTTATTTTAATCTATTAATGATATATATTAACGAGTTTAAAGGAACGCCCTCTGTTATTTAACATACTGTATATCTTACCGTCAATTTTTTTTTTTTATGAAATGGGCGTGAAGTGACCTTTCATAGGATGACATAAGGGAATGTAGGCATTGACAGCTCATTTAACCTTAGCAATCACGATGAGCTTTTATAGATATACATAACTAGTTCTTATACAGCTTTGTTTACATATACCTTTACTGTCAACTTTTAACTAGAATCGTTGTAATTATTTATAGATGATATTCTTTTTTTAAATAGGTATGTATGTGTTTAAATACGACCTCTTTTATATGATTTTAATTAAAGGGCTGCATGGTAAAAGTTATTACAGTAGTAGGTACGCGTACAGTTTACGCGTACCTACTACTGTAATAACTTTTTTTTTTATCATGTAATTTGACCAGATATTAATTAGTTACAATGACACAAGTTTAGACAAAAATAGTCTTATACATATAATAATCACCTCGTTGGAGCAATAACAAGGTAAAGGAACAAAATACTTAAAATAAAATAAATTATCTATTATTATTGTTATTAAGTTGTGCAAACACAACACAATAGGGAAACAGAATAAGGAAACAGGGCCCCCACGGATGTCTGACTTTGATAAATCCGTGTGTTATGATCGTAAATCATATCTATATAGTTTATTATAAAACAAAGCAAGACATTAGTGACATTTTGTATGAAAACTAGAAACGCAAGATAAAAACAGAAAAAATGTTACAAAGGTGATGCTGAGTTGAAGAGAAATCTTTTTCAGCATTTTAAAACTCTTTTGCTTACTTTAGGAAATTACATAAAAAGAGATGTAGAAGAGAAAAAAAGAATCAAACATAAGAAATAATATAGCCTATTTTAAAGTATACTCAATAAGAACTCAAGTAAATTATGATGTGTCGATTTTTGATTGCAGCACTGCTTAAAATCAAGGGTTTAGTTTTATCAAACATTACTTTCTCACTGTCCCCTTCTGTATATGTCCGTTTCCTTATGTCTTGTACACTCAATTTAATTCCATGGACATTGGTGTGGGTTATATGTTTGTTTAATGTGTATTATACCTTAGCCGACTATTAATATTGTAACATGTAACTGTTTTTTGTCCCAAATGAATAAAATAAATAAATCAGGCGGGATTGCGGTCAAGCACTCGTTTAAATTTATATAAAAAACAATTGTATTCAAATGTCTCAAACAACAGTAGATAGTTACCTTTTAGACCGTAATAAAATACTTAAAAGCAGCGCTGTACATCATCCGCTGCAGAAAGTTTTAGTCGCGTGAGCGAATCGCATTAGACGCGTATAGAAACCCTTTGGTGTTATTTATTGAGGAGCGCAGCAGGCGCAGGGTTGACTCCAGAGCTCGCCGTCCTTACGTAACATTGTCAAAGGCACATTACGCCAACCCGTACACGCAAATACCATTAAAATGGTATATGGATATTTTGTGACAATTAAGATATACACGTACTTCTACTGGATTTTTGTATTTCTTTGGTAGGTAAAGGGTTTATTACCGCGTTTCCTAGCAGAAAATGTAACTCGGTTATATAAATTTTGATCTTTTAAATTAAATTATGTCGTGTTAAAATATTTACAATCTACCTTGAATAATTTAATGGTATACCTAGTTGTGGAGTAGTGGTAATGACCCAGTGGTAACGACCGTGACATACGGGTTGAAGGTCGTAAGTTCGAACTCTAACGGGCGGTTTACTTTGTGTCAATTATTTTGTCACCGCAAAACCGTAAACATTTTTAGGGAACCAGAATGTTTTAAAATTGGATAATCGAAGACATGTGTAATTTAGCAATCCGCACTGAACGCGGTTGATTACAGCCCGACTTCCTCTCAAAGAGAAGAGACCTCTTTCCTAACTGTGAAACATCATAGGCTAATTATTTAGGTAAATATACTAACTACAGGTATACGTTGAAAACTGCCAGCAAATACATAGACAATCACAGACGGAGGCCTGCTTTATTCACGTGTTGATTAAACTTTCACAAGGCCACAGCAAGAGCAATCTTGCAGCAGCTTGTAATTAATCCAATTTTCATCTCAGGTAGTTGTACCAAATTAAAACTTAAGTAATTTGGCTACTTTAACTCCACCGAGCGAGCCCTTGAATAATAATTGCATGGTTAATTCACTTATAATCAAAAGTCTGTCATTTTACTGAGTCTCAAAGAAAGTAGCGTACTTAAAAGGAATATCGAATTATGATTCTGTTCAGATCGCGCAGTGTTGTGTTGCATTTCGATGACAAATGGTAATCGATTTAAAATTTAAATCGATTGTAGATTGTTGATTATAATCACAGTGAATTAGGGAGCTGGAACAAGCTCGTTAAAAATTAACGGCGCGACTTGTTGATGGTAAATCGATACCGTCTCAATGACTGTTTATCGTGTTTGATGGGAGGACTTGGAAGTCGTTTACTTAATGTTTCATATTGTCCACCTGTTCCGTGAGTTGGTACGATTTGGATTTGGTGAAGTAAGTAAATAATAATAATAATAATAATCTTTATTCATAAAACTTACACAACATTGTAAAATCAAAACTACAAAAATATTCTTATACAATTAAGTACATACATATCTTATTGCCTAAATAACAGCTAGGTATTATGTGTGACTAAAAATATACATAAGGTCATACAGAACGTATTATTATACAGAGAATCATGTAAAATTAGCGACATGCCCGAGCTAGGTTTATTAAACCTGTGTTTCAGGCGCTCACTTTACATCACAATATATCAATAAGTCCGTAAGATTCAATTATGCAACGTTATGGACTAGGAATTCAATAAACAAAAACGCTAGTTACCTATTATGCTATCTTATGTACTATTTAATTTTATATCTTATCTAACTTTTATCTGTAAACTATTTACTATCACACTATAACTTCCAGAAGCTTTTCTGTGTCTGTGTAATTGAGAATCAATAGGTATTCCGATATTACTTGACTACATTTTTTATAATTTATACTGTATATATCTAATAGTTTGTTAAGCTTGTTATATAAGAAAGGGCCTAAAAATACATAGAATCTATAGGCATAAGCGTGTCTCGTCTGTGGTTTTGTGCAAACCATATCTTTTCTCCTCCTGGTTGAAGGTACTGGGTCAAAAGGAAGCTCCGAGTGCTGATGAAGTACGGTATGCAAGATAAATAGTTGACGTACGGTTAGAACCTTGCATTCCACATAAAGCTGGTGGGTGGGAAATCTGAAAGGACGGAAGGTTGCCACCTTTAGAATAGCTCTTTGAGCACGTTCTAGAGGCAGCAGTATGGTCTTTGCGGCACCACCCCAAGAAGTAATACAGTAGGTGATAACAGATTGGCACAAAGCTAAATAAACTTGTTTGTTAACTGATAGTCCGCTATGTGTCGTAGGTTTTTGAAAATGTATATTAATTTACGCACTCTCGTACACAGTAACTCGATATGTTTACGGAAATTGAGATTTGTGTCAATCGTAACACCCAGATATTTTATATGGTCAGCTTTAGTTAAAGTGGGACAAGTGCAAGCAGTGTCAGCATGAATACAGTTGTGTGCATATATGTTTATGTTAGTAAGCGGAATGTTAATGTTTCTCATTGAGAATAAAATGTATTTTGTTTTTTCTACATTTAAACTTAGAAGATTTTGATGAAGCCAATCAGACACAATATTAAAGCCGTTCTGGGCATGTTTGTATGCCTCATCTTTGGTTTTAGCGGAAAACACTAGAGCAGTGTCATCGGCATAAGATAGTATTATCCCATTATGTAGACCTATACTGCAAAGGTTGTTTATGTAGATTAAAAATAATGTCGGGGCCAAAATACTACCTTGCGGTATACCAAAAATACTACTTTTTATCTCAGAACTAGTGTACTGTCCTATTTTAACACATTGATAGCGGTCACTAAGATAATCAGAGAATAAAGAAAGTTGCTCTCCTCTTATACCAAGTGTTTCAAGTTTTTGCAATAATATAGGGCAAGAAATAGTGTCGAAGGCCCTAGCGAGGTCCAAAAAGATCCCTATAGTGTGTAGGCCATTATCTAAATTAGTACTTATATACTCTGTCAGCCTGTGAACTGCTTGGTTAGTTGATCTGTTAGTTCTAAATCCGTATTGGTTATTGGAAAGCAATTTGTTAGTTTCTAGATATTTTATTAGTCGACTGTTCATAATTTTTTTCTAAAATTTTAGACAGTCCTGTTAGTACAGAAATGGGTCTATAGTTGTTAACACATTTCTTATCTCCCGCTTTATACACCGGTGTAACTACAGCTTTTTTAAGCAATTTGGGGAATATTCCGTTTGACAAACACGACTGAAAAATATGGGTTAAAGGAGGAGCAAGAAAATGTTTAAATCTTTTTAGTATATTATTATTAATGCCATCCCACCCAACAGCACAGTTGTCTTTTAAACCGCTAATAATTCCTAAAATTTCATTGACATCAGTGTCCAATAAAACAAAAGAATTTAAAGTATTCGAAGTATTGAACACTGTTGATGATGGCTGTGAAAGATGATTACTCTGGTTTAAGGTTTTTTCGGCCAGAGTTTTGCCAACGTTTGCAAAAAAACTGTTGACTTTATTCGCCGCTTCGATGGGGTTTGTTGTTATTGACAGTAATTCGAGTGGCTGTTCAGGATTTTTTGATCGAAATGTATTTGATTTAATAAATTTCCACACAAGTTTACTATTTTTCCCAGCCTTCTGTAATTCATTCTTCTCAAATTGATTTTTAGTTTTATATAAAAGTTTGTTACAAAAATTTCTGTACCTTTTATATGTAGTAGAAAGTATTTCATTATCCGGTGCAAGTTTCGACTTTTGATGTAGTTTGTCCCTATGCCTAATACAACGGACGAGACCAGGAGTGATCCATGGCTTAATATTATTATATTTTCTAGGGATTGTTTTGCTAAATGTATTTTTATTTATTGCAGCTTGAAGCATATTTATGAAGTACTGTAAGGAAGTATTTGCATCATTTGTTTCGTAAACAGGGTCAAAATTAATACTTCGAACATCACTTTCGAGATTAGTCATATTAATTTTTGTATAGCTACGCATGCATTTTATTCTAGGTGGCGATATTTGTAACGATAGCAGAATAGCTTGATGGTCGGTAAGTGATGAATTAGTAACCAATGCTTTTGAAGGATTTTTTGTTTTTATGATGAAATGGTCTAAACATGAACCGCTCTGGTGCGTGGGATAATAATGAGTGGGTAAAAGGCCTTGGAATGCACAAATATTTAAGTATTTATGAACATGTGGATTATATCTTTCGGAAGCAATATTAATATTTATGTCGCCCGTTAGAATGATGTTTTTGAAAACTGATAAATGTTTTAGGTTGTCATCAAGTGAGTCCAAAAACCTGTCGATGTTCTGAGAAGGAGGTCTATAAATAGCCATAATTACAGTATCTGGAGTAATTTTAATTATTAGACAGTTACTATCTTGAACTATAGGTTCTTCAACAACTATTTTTAAGTCTTTTTTAATGAAAACTACTATACCATCGTTTTGATTAATGCTTGAGTTTGTTTTGTGAGATTGGTATCCGTCAAGGGAAGGGAGATTGGCTGTCTGAGCAGACAACCAACATTCTGTAAGGACGATAACATCACAGCTAATATCAAGAGTTTGTAGTAGAACTTCAAATCCATGCATGTTTCGATTTATACTCCGGATATTTTGTGTAAGCAAGGTAAGTGTTTTTTCCCCAACAGGAAGAAGGAGCCTACAGTCCTCTACATTACATGTATTGGTTTCAGACACAGAAAAACCATCCAAGTCAGTGATTAGCTGACTGACCATAACACCTATTAATTAAAATGAATAAACTAACTCTAAGTAACGTATAGATAAACGGAAACTATAAGAAATTATTTATGAGGCGCTCTTAGGCGCCATCATAGTCTATGGAATTAATATAATTATCCTCTGCGTATTTACGTGCCGGACAGTCTACGTCACCAGTCTGATGGTCACATTTCCTCTTGAAACGCTTGCACGTCGCACATCGAGGTGGAGTAGATTTGCTGCTACACTCCTTGTGAGCGTGCCCAGGTTCCCCACAGTGGTTGCAAGTAGGACTGGTTTCTCGGCAAAACTTGGCTGCGTGTCCAAATTGCTGGCAATTATAACATCTCGTGACGATCGTAAAATCTCTCACGGGGCAGGATGTCCAATTGATGAAAATTCGACCTTGGTTTATTAAAATTTTCCTGACGGGGGCTGGAAGCTCCAAAATGTAGTTGCAGGTAGGTAGACCTTTTTTACCCGATTTATGGCTCAATTTGACATTTGCAAAGAAGGTATCACGGGTAGTATTTACCAATTTACCTGCAAGATTTTGCTCATAAATACAGTCAAACACTTCCTTTTCAGTAAGTGCGACCGGAACTCCGATGACAGCTATCCTGGGTCGACGTTTTGGAGCTTCTTCCACTGTAAGGCCTGATGAAACCAGTTTCGTCGAATTTCTCAGTTTTTCAATGTCACCTTTGCTCTCAGTGCTAATTAGGACGCCACCGTTTTTTACTTTCTTCAGGGCACGAACGTGAAGCTTCAGTTCCTCAGGAGAAATAATTTTTTGCACAAGTGACTTGGTGTCTTCGCTTGTTTTGGTCTTATCGCATGGGTAAATGGTCACAGAGCTCAGGTTTGCGGGGCGGATGAAGTTATCAAAACCTTTTTTCACCATGTTAGCGTAAGAGGTAGAAGCGCAATCAGATGGTGCTAGTTTCTTAGTTACAACCTCCTTTATTTCAGTAATGGAGTCCGCGAGGTCATTCTGATCCCTTAGGTGCTGTATTGTATTGTGCGCTAGGAGTGTTTTTTGTTTTAATGCTTGGTATATGACGGCCATTTGAGATGCCCCACTGGAAACTTTCCGGCAGAGAGTGGAGACTCGGAGTTTTTGATCGGAGTTCATTTTCCCCTCCGTAACTATGGTGCAGACCTCATTTAGGATGGTATCAATAGACTCCATCCATCTTTGGACCTCAGGGGTAGAAATGACTTCCTCCGGAAGCTCACTGGATGCCAGGGGTGAGGCTCGAGGTGGTGACGGGACACTAGGTCGAGTTGGTTCTGGGATGGCGGGAGACGGCGGTGGACTTCGCCGTACTAGGTGGCTACGACCAAAAGGGCTAGATCCTTGGTTAGCCATATCTTACACAAAAAATATCTTGATTATTGTATTAGGGTCATTTTGCGCAACACAAATTATAAAAACAAAAGTAGCTGTTACTCACACGCGACACACTTCTTAGAGCTAACACTGCATATAATTTTGTTGTAAATATTTATTATTAAAATTTACATAATTAAATCAATACAAAGTGCACGTCTACTAGGTTTCGCGTCAAAAACGTGAGTCTAAATAAATAAGTTGAAAATCGTGCTTGTCAGGACTTTCGAAACGACATAAGTCGTAATCATGTTATGAATACTTTATTAGTTTAATGTTATTTCCATGTCTTCTTAGCGTGTCGATGGCAAATATGGTTCGAAAAGAGGTTAAAATCAGTAGATGCCCTTAACAAAAAAAGATTTACCCACGTCATCTGTTTATGACAGCTTTTCGGGACAGTAACCTAATTGCATAACGACGTATCAATCTCAATCTGTTCAATTTTGAAGGATAGTTAGGATAGGTTAAACATAAACAACGCAATGAATGTAGTTGAACTCTCAAAATGGAAAAAAATACCTATACACAGTAATTTATAAATCTTTATTTGCGCTCAAAAATGTTAACAAGACGTGAAGCTACATCGGCTTAAAGCACACACTATTTAATAAAGTTTCAGTTATCCAGTTTCTGCTATTATGTTTTCATCTATCTATTCGCACAGTAAACTATGTGCCAGCGATGACCAGCTGTCGCTCTAACGCTACCTACAAACCCGTTTGCATAATTCCTCTATCACACATTTGGGACAACTAAAACCATCATGGCGGCAAGAGATATTCCGCTAATGCGAGAAGGACCTTTTATTAGACACGTTACGTTCACATAAATTTAGAAACTCGGTCAAACAGTTTGAACCCTAATACTGCGGATGTTAGGGGTTGAAATCAAGGACGATCATAAATTGTCTTTCGCTGCTTACCCCGCGCCATGTTGTCTCAAGGGTCGTAAATATATCCTGTTTTAATTACGAGTACCTTTAATTGGCGTTTCGCACGCACGCCTGTCTTCGATTATTATGCATGGCATGGATGGAGCAAGTGATATGTCGACCTATTAGTAGCTATCTTAGGGCGAGTTTAACCATTTACACTGAACACGATCAGCATATTATCTAAACCGCGTTCGAGAGCTGCCAGTGTCATCATAGTGAAACTGTTGACACAATAAGCAGAGTTGAATTAATAGAGCGTATAAAATATCAAGATGTTCAGGGTTTTCGTAGAAAACATTAGGTAATTTGAAAAGGATTGTAATACAAATTAACCTTTTTATCTTCCCACTGCTGGGCCGAAGTCTCCTCTCATCAACCTCATCAATTTAACACGTTTGTTCTATATTTAAGCTTTAGAATCAAATAAAAACAAAATCAAAACGTTTGGGTCAAATAGTCACATCTTTTGAAAGTCAAACTGAACAAGAAAATATAATTGAAATTAAAACAGGTAGTGATGTTTTTTTTACATTTAATAGCTTTTTACATTCAACAAGACATAAAAAGCTTCACCTTTACTTTTCAAAATTAATGTGGGTACCATTTTTTCACTAACCTTTATTCATGAAATAAATTTATTCAAAATAGGCTAAGAACCAGCACTTTTTAACGATCAAATTTTCCCCTAAACGACTTCAACACTTCCTAATCTTTTAGCTAAGAACAAACCTGTCTGTTAAGTTAGAAGAACGCAAAATGTACACAACTAAATTCATATAGTTGCTTAAAGCTTAAAACTAGTTGTAAGTAAATTAATTTCTAATTGTGGCCAATTGAGAGTTGGAGCGGAAAACTCTTGAAGCAAACCTGCATTTCCTAAGTAAACTGGAATGCACTGAAAATTTTCCACTTACCGCAATTGCTCGCTTTCGTGCACTTATAATGCGAACTCTAAGAAATGTTCTACATTCGTTCGAATAAAAACCTTTAATTGGTCTATTTAAATTGTTTACATACAATTACACAATAGTTAGAAAGAAGGTGATTCATTTTGAACTTAAGTTTTGTTCCGTATCAAAATTATTTTCTTCTCTTGTGCTGGCTTGATCTACTTATATTCTCATGCTGTGTTCTAGTATAATAAGTATTGTATTATAAATATAATATTCAAGATATCCCAATCAATGTTCCTATGGATGCTGTATGCACTATCTGTGGTAAATAAACTCTTCATGGATACGCTAATAATAATATTTTCCTTTACGGATATCTTTTCTACATATTTATTGAAGTGACTGTAGGTTCTTTTCTTACAGTTTTTTTGTATAAGTAATTAAGTATGTCTTACGGTTATAAAATAAATTTTATCTATTATTTCAGTTGCCAACTCAGTCTTTTGTACTTTTGTAGTGTGTACAGTACTTTTGTAGCGCCTTCCAGTAGCATGTGTTAAGTACACATAATATACACGTTTATACTACCTACGGCTTTGCTCACGTGGAGATAGGAAAATTTCCTACTGAAATGTACTACCGGGGTAAAAAGTATTCTATGCTTCAATATCCATACTATATACTATTCATACTAATATTATAAATGCGAAAGTAACTCTGTCTGTATGTCTATCTGTCTGTTACGCTTTCCCGCTTAAACATCTCAACTGATTTTGATGAAATTTGGCATGGACAATCTTTAGACCCTAAGAGAGGATAATTATAGGCTACCTTTTATTGGAAAATTTGATATTTCCGAGGGAAATCTTAAAAGCGCGATATAACTGAACTAGCACTACTAGAACTAGCTAGTAGGCTATAAAAAGGCCAAAGCTAGTTTAAAGATAGTTTACTATCAGTGTGGAAAATTACATGAAAATCCTTTTGACCGTGAATTAGTAAGAGTTCAAACCTTTCTCCTATAGGGACTCCTTGGTCCAAGCATGCAAAATTTTTATTTTTACCTTTGAGGAACCCCAAATACCAACTAAACTGTACCATAATAATGCATAAAGCAAAACAAATAATTACTTGCTACTTAATTACTACATAGTTATACTACTAATCCTTAGCGTTGTACATAATTGATTCGGAACATGGAAGCCGGTAGTTACCTACATAAGTACGTTGTCGTAACAACAATATAACGGGCGATAACGTCTTCACAGATAAGTTTCAGGTTTCCGCTTGAGGCGAGATACTGCTTGTAAGTACATACATTGAATATACACGAGTTAGTGGTTATGGTGTAACTTAAGATATTCTATTGTAGTGGTTGTGGCCGTAACTAAATAACAATGTAAAAAAGTGAACAAAGTGTATCAAAGTGAACTTTACTACTTCCTTATATTTTTTTTAATAAATTGCCCCACTTTCTTGAATTTCTCCTGTAACGTGGGTGCGTTTACAAACACATAAACTCACATACACAAACACCAGGACCTGAAACAACTAATTGCAGGTCATAGAAATATTTGTTCCGTGCGGTAATCGAACCCGCGATACGCAGTGCAGCAGTCAATAGCTTAACTGTTGCGCCAACCGTGCTGTCAATTATTGTTCTTATGGTTTAAACAGTGAGCAAATTATGATCGAAGTTTATAATATAGGATTTTGGAACTTTAAATTGATAAATTAAGTACGTTGTGATGGATTTACTGTGTGAAAGATTTATGGTTAGAACAATTGAGATAATCACTAATAGACAAGTATGGAAGAAAACGAAATTGGGGTAAGGATAAAAAAAAAGGAAATCATGAAATTGTTTTAATTTTTTTTAATAGGTAGAGTATTTTTTACTTTGGACAAATATTTTATATACAATATGTAAAGAAAACCCTGTCCGATCCGTGAATGCATTGTTAGGTATCGATAACTGATTCTACTAATGCACACAAAGACAGGCAAAACTTAAAAAAAATCCCCCTAAAAAAATAAATATTATTTCGCAAAAAGAGGTAACTTAATACATGTGCGGTAAACAACCCCATTCCGCGGGCGGCGGGGGGCAGGGCACGCGGCACCTGTGACGTGGTCGCGTCGCTATTCGCTTATAATAAAACCAGTGTTGTCACTTTTTTAAAAATTAACTAATTTCGGGGAAATTGGAATGAATTCCCGGGAAAAAAGGATTATTTCAAAATTCATTAGTATTGTTACTATGATGATTATGTAAAATTTTATATTATATTTGGTCATGTGCTTACCTAACCTTTATTATCCTTATGGGTCGGACAGGGTTTTCTTTACATATTGTATAATATGAAGTGCCATTTTTTTTAAATAAAAAACTAGTGCTTGACTGCAATCCCACCTGATTGTAAATAGCGATGCAATCGTTGTTGATAAAGCGCGCTAGTTTATTAAGAGCCTATTTATTCAAAACAAAAAAAAAAACTGAGTAAATAAAAAGGAAGACAGCAGTTGAGCAAGGCGATGTAATGTTAAACCCAACTACATGACCAACAATGCTGTGCCAGAGGAAGATTCATATGGAGACCATCCACGACCAAATTCCGGTCATAACAACATTTGGCGCATCGTACCCGGCACACATCGCAACATAACTGCTCAGACCCGTCCTCCGTACGCGTATATCTGCCAAATATCGCCTCGGCTTTGATGTAAATATGGCCGCCATAACTGCGAAACACCTAAACTTCGAAAGGTACAGATCGAATATAAGTATTTTTTTATGGGAAGAAGAAACCCTTCTATTGATTTTGGCTGGATGTTTGGATATAGGTGTTTCTGCTAAGTCCATGTTTACAAATGGTATTAAGTCAAAAAAATATTTTTGTGTGAGCTTATCATGTTGGCAACATTGACAATTGCCGTCACTTTAACATCTATATAAACACCGTTGATATTTCCATCCCAAAGAACAAACAAAGCGTATTTTAAAAACTACCCCTACCCAACATAATCTCCTCTTGTATCAGTTCATAAATAAGCAGTTATCATAGGGTGGGGTCATTAACAGTGCCATAAATCGTATCGTTCGACCGGACAACCCGGACAGTCCGGAGGCAATGTTAATTCGCGGCCGGACACCGGTCATTCAGGATCACGGTAATACCTGTTGAGTTACAGCCTGGCTTACCGATACCTGCCCCTTGTTTGACCTTTCACGGATGCTCGAATTTTCACTCAATAATTGGGGTATTAAATTAAGTTAATGCCCGTTAAAATTGAGTTAAGGGATGATATTAGTCTGGATACTGCTGATTTAGGCACTGGTTTTGGTCATTTAGGATTTATTAAGGGAAGTAGATTTGGTTGTTTCAACAAAATGGCTTATAGCGGTATCTACAACAACGCCACATGAACGCCACGAATAACGCGTTATACTGACTACATATCGCAAGTAGAGTTTACCGCTTAACTACACTTTCAACTAAACATACAACTTTCTGACATCAACAATCGGGCAATTGCCTGCCAGACACAACCCCTGTCTGGTTGAAGGATCCTCCCTTTTCTATCTCTATAGGCTTGTATGCACCTAGAGCATGGGAAGGATGGGATGAAGGGACAAGGCTGCCAATGAAGTTGGTGATGAATATTGTCTAAAAACTAATCATCTGTTTTTTCTGAGGTACCCAACTTCGTTGAATCAATCAATAAAATGAAATAGATACAGCGCAGTAAGCATTAATGCCATTAGAGTTACTACCTACTGCGCTGGCATAAACAAAGTGTGTCGTTACTTTACCTACATAGAACGACGGTTACGTACGGGAACCGAGAGTAACATTTTATTGAGATAAGCAATATTTTGTATCCGTAACCCGCCATTGCAGCTGTGGACAAAGAGTCTCCATATACTAAGCAAGCTATGTATGTCACACTACGTTTTCACGATAGAAAATTTTATGGTTTGCTACATTCATTTCTCTTTGTGGAAAATTTGCTGTATTTTGTTAAGCACAGTTTTGTAAATATACCTTGAAACAAAACTTTGATAATTGTAAATTGAGATTTAATCATAACCGTGTTTGCATTTATACGGAATGGTGATTAAGTTATTACATTATAGTACAGCGGTTATTACAAGTCGTTATCAATCTCTCAAAATAAAAAAATATGTACAATTTCAATTTACTAAAAACAGAAAACTGTTCGAACAAAATGCCTAAATAGCGTAAAATTGGTAATCGTAATAATAGCACTTAAAAAACAAAGCACGCGCGGGTCGATGGTGTCAACGATTCACTTTTATGGTATTAATATAAAGTAATAATCCCAAATTAAGTTTAATATTGTTAAATAGTAAAGCGGAAAAAAAAACGGTTCCACGACTGAAGTGGTAATTGTTATTAATTCTTTTAATCGTTTTTGTTTAAAATACGTAATGTGGAATACGTGGTTTCAATTATTAATGTGGTAACATAATCTCTATCCTATATGTTTATCGTTAGGTAGTAATAATAGACTATCTACTTATAATATGTCCATTAGTTACCTACTTAGACAGTTGTTTGACACAGTGATTGCAGCAACACACAATGCATTGATTGATACTCACGGTATTATAATATCACTAAGAAGCCATAAATAAGATAATTCAATAAATTATGATAGTTCTTTCTAAGTATATCTTGGGCACCAATGACTGAAGGTGAAGGAAAACATCTTGAGGAAACCTGGACTTTAAGTCTGAAATCGCCAACCCCCATTGAGCAAGTGTGGTGATTACGCTTAATCCTTCTCTGTATGAGAGGAGACCTGTGCCCAGCAGTAGGACGATAAAAAGGTTGATGATGATGCTATACTTATGTTTTTGTTTCCGCATTTTAAAGTTAACCTTTACGTAATCTGAAATAGCTAGTTCTAAGACAACTGTAAAAAAATCGTTAATCGTGGTCGTAAATATAGTATAATAAACATAATATTAATTTATAAAAGCTCGCAAAAATATACATATGAATGTCCAAATAGGTTGAAGAATTAATTGTTAGTTGAAACAAAACACATACATGGCCATTTAACCACCGATCGTGACAAATGACGTCACAATTTCGGTATACGCAGTTAAAAATGTAAACGCTACCCCGTTCGACATGGTTACTGCAATGTGCAAGTGTCAGTGCCACTATTTATCTTGTGCCCGACGGAGAGGATTGATGGTCCGGCCAGTATTTGCATATTGCTTAGTTATGTACCAAGTTACTTGTATGCTCCGTGCTTCAAAGTCGCATATCAATGTCAGTGACAGTGCAAAGGGACGTTGAGTAATTATAATAGATGACCCTTTTTTAATACGAAGCTTGTACAGGGTTAATAAAATTATAAGACTTGAATGCTTATTTAAATGTTTGGTGTTATATATACTTTTGAAATAATTGCGTCGAAAAATCTTATATTAGGTATTTATCTTATCATAGTTTGTACTTAATTCTTATAAAAGTCGCTATAAGTGTTATTCGTACGTCAAATTTTTTATTTGGAAATATTGAAAGGCAGACACCGAGGCCTTCAAGACATTGAAAGAAAATATCGGAGTAAGCCGAACATATGTCATCTTCCAACCCGCACTGGAGGAGGCCTCTGGGAATAATAGAGGCGGATCATCAAAGACGCCTTGGAGCTTCCAATGCAAAAATTGATCCTCGATAGTTCTATTAGCCATTTAATAAAACTCAATCCTAATTATATGAGAGCGAACAAGGATATAATGTTTCAATATAAAATATCGATAACTCTGGAGTCTTTGATGTTGCACTAGAAATAGGTTTTTAGCACTCTTTTCTAAATGGGAAATCATCAAATGACCTCTCTCGCTCTGGGCGGAGCGGAAAGCGTACCCAGATTTTCACTGACTAAAACCCACCCGTGTTCCTTCAGTTGCCTGTGCACCAGGGTCACAGTATGTGTTTCGAACAACCCGTCACCTTGGCAAAGGTTTTTTAGCACTAACGTAACTTAATTCTATGGTTATTTCCTTCGTAAGTACTTCTATTACATTGACATTTTAAAATATACCAGTGTTTATCTATGGAAACATCAAAATGGCCTTCAATGTCATTATGTTTATGAACACTGTCTAAGTAGGATATGACTTAATAATTTTGAACTGTCATTGGCGATATCCGCCATTATTGTGAAATAAAATTTTCAAAGAATTTCTATAACTTGTTACACGTGTTATTGGCAAAATTGTGGTATCTATTCCACAGAGGCCATTGATCAAGAGTTGAGGTTGAATCTTACCTTGAAAAAAGAAGAAGAAAAAGAACTTAATAATTTTGATCGAAACAAAAAAAAAAAAAAAATTATACTTTATGTTTAAATTTAATTTGGCTAACCAGTCTTATACATAGAGTATAATAACTTAAAAAGTATTATGATTACTTATTACCGTGATACACAATAAATAGCAATATCCAAAATTAACAATTTAATCATCCAGCCAGTATTCACATTACCATTCATTATTACCATTCCCTAATTTATAGCAAGAAGGTTGTATTGTTTCACGAAGGAGAAGATAATAAAGTAGACGAGATACACCCTCCGAGCCGATCTTATAATCGAAGCACGCCGATTACTCCGGGCAATATTTTCATTATTTTCCCTCAAACGCGTCCCCCCTTCTTAATATCGTTTAATTTAATCAAAATTCTGCTTACTCAGTAAGCAATTTTCAACCACAATTTTCCATGTAAGATTTTATAATTATCCATTTAATAGATTTAAGTTGAAGTAACGCAGCACGTATTTTTTAATTAAGTTTTAGCCGTTAAGTATGTAAGTTATGTAATTTATTAGATTTGCATGAGTGAAATATGTAATGAAAATATCATTAATTGCTTAAAGTAGCGTATACTTTAACTTATCTTGTAATTATTTATATTTTATAGGTGTTACCTATGAGATATAAATAATTAGGTAACTGAAACGCTTATTACTTAGAGAAGTTAATTGTATGTCAAAATTAAAACAAAAATATATTTATACTAATATCAACAGCTGAAGAGTTTGTTTGTTTGAATGCGCTAATCTCAGGAACTGCGGGTCCGGTATGAAAAATTATTTTGCGTTGGATAGCTCATTAATCTAGAAAGGCTTTAGGCTATATAACATCACGCTGTGATCAATAGGAGCAGAGCATATGACCTCCGTGGCGCAGCGGTCAACACGCCTGCCTGCGACGTGGAGGCCTCTGGTTCGATCCCTGGCCAGGTCATGATGGAAAACGATCTTTTCCTGATTGGCCTGGGTCTTGGATGTTCATCTATATATGTACACAATTTATATATACATTAACACGGAGGAGTTTCGGTATGTAAAAATGGCCACCCATCCACGTACACAACATGTATGTAAATAATAATATTTTTTGCCAAAATATATCTGCTCACAAAACTTAGTTGTATTGTAATTTATCGGTCCGCTGCAAGAAAATGGTCAAGGTGACTTTGAAACTCCAGACATTGTGGCGCTGAATAATGTTGGCAAGTTAGAACTATGTGGAGTAATTTCGACCAGACAGGTCTACATAGAAAATTACCTAGCATTCCTTGCGAGTCACAGTATAAATAAAATACTTATCTATATGCCTACACCAACTATATCCCTTATATATATATAGTCATCTTTAACGACATCCAAAGCCTGGAGCACAGGCGTAGAATAGCCAGCCTTTCGGTCTTCTATAGGATGCATTCTGGTGAGTGTACAAGGGAATTGCATGATTTAATTCCCCCATCTCCGTTCCACCATCGGACGACCCGTCGTACGACTTTCCACCCTTACGTTGTTAACACCACTACGATCCGAACGAAGCGTTTCACTTCTTCTTTTATACCGCGTATATCGAGGGACTGGAACAATTTGCCAGCGGCGGTGTTTCGGTCACACTACAATTTGAGTGTCTTCAAGGCTAGAGTGAATATGCTCTTAATAAACTAGCGCGCTTTACCATCAACGATCGCATCACTGCTTACCATCGTAAGTATCGTATCGTTCGCGTGGAGTTAGTTATGCTCCGCTCATATTGGTCACAGCGTGATGTTATATAGCCTTCCTGGATTAATGGACTATCCAACGCAAAAAGAATTTTTCAAATCGGGCCAGTAGTTCCCGAGATTAGCGCGGACAAACAAACATACAAACAAACTCTTCAGCTTTATATATTAGTATAGATTCAAAAAAATACCACAAAAAGAAATGAAGTAGCAAAAAAATCTGGTTCTAAATATTTTACAAGTTTTTCTTTTACCCAAATACCCAACAGGGTATAAAGTTGAGCTTCTAAACCCGTAAAGCTCAACCAAGCTGATAAACTTGAAACCGCTAACAATGTATACTAGGTTAGTATATTGTCAACAGTGTCGTGTTCAGTAGGTAAGCCACAACAAGAGGTATGAAAACCGAACTCGATATTTCTTGAGCTCGCTCATTTCGTGTTTTGGTCGGTAAACTTTGCTATGCTTTTTGTATTTTACTGGAAATATTGGTTACCAAAACGACTTAAAAAAAAAAATAATTAAACAGACTTCCAGATATTCTCTTGTTCACAAACTAAACTAATTTTAATTTCAATGCCTCTATTTCTTTCTGTTTCAATAAGAAAAGGATAGAAAGAAGATAACATTTAAATTTAAATCTGTCCGTTAATTCTGTCAAATTAAGATATTCCATAGACAGTTTAGACGCGATTATAAACATGGCGACCAAGAATACCTACATCAATTTACGTCAAGCGCGGACTAATTTGACAGGTCTAAACTACCATAATATGTTCTGTCCTTTACTTAATGAAATATAAGGGAAAAGATGCACAATTTAAAATTAGTTTAGATTGTAAACAAGAGAATCGCCGCCATTAGCGCCTTTAAATAAACAATCGAGCTCAAAGCATTTATTTCAAATAAACCAATTATAGGTTCTTTTGGAATGTCAAAGGCCGGTCAATAAGTAGATGAAACCAGTTTTTTTTAGCTTTATTGTCTTCTAATATATACTTATAAAATTTTCGTGTGTTTTTCTACCAAAGTCCTCTGATACGGTTGGACTGATTTGTATAAAATTTTGTGTACATATCGGGTAGATCTGAGAATCGACGAAAATCTATATTTTATTATATTGCAAAACAACGTTTGCCCGGCTAGCTAAATTGATAGACTGGGTAAACTTCAACATAAACCGCAAACGCCAATAAAATGCACAGCCTGCGCCAAATTCGCTACAGCCACCCACAGATAACCACTAACGATATTAATCAGACTAATCCCTACACATTTCAATAATAAAACAAGATGTCGCCCCGCATTAATTAATTCCAAACCGTTGACTCTTGATGCATTTATTATGACAAAGTTCCAAATGTGTAAAAATTCACCCCTACGAGGAACCATTTCCATTTATCCGAGTATCATTAAGGGTATGATCCGGTGTTCGGATAACTTATGGTCGGTCATGGAATCTGCATATAAATAGAAAAGAGGTTTAGGAGGGATCAGAACTCTCCTGTGGCACTCTCGCATGCCCGCATGTACGCCCGCACACCACGCTCGCAAGACCAGCGACTTATGAAGTTGAGGAGTTGAAGCATACTTTGGAATAACTTATGTTGGCTCATATTTTTATGGTTCACCTTGCGGTGTAAGGAAGATGAAAGATTCTCTAAGTTTTAGCAGGTATTTTTAATACACGGCTCCGTATCTGGAATATAAAACTTGATGCATAATGGTAGTCCAGTCACTTTAGGTTTTCACCTCGGAATTTGAGATAATAAGTTGGAAACTCGTATACAATACTCAAAAGTCTCGTAGTTAAGACACGAGATAATATGTGACTTTTCAGACAACTTTTAGAACGCCAAAATGAAGCTGATACGAACGGAGAACGGAGATAATTGAGTTTCTATTGCTATATAATTGAGTTTCTATTGTTATACATATGAGATAACGGAGTTTCTATTGCTCCAATGATGTTAGCACCTATTAACAAAATTGTAGAGCATAACATTTGCAACAAATTTTGTTCTAAACATTTTTTTATAAAGTCAACCGTTTTTGAGATAGAGAGCGGAGAGCACCCAGCGCTCAGGCACATATACTGTAATACAAGGTTAAGACAATTTATTTATTGCTGATACTTTTGTAATGATTTAGTAACTATGTACAAGGTATTATTCACCGAGATTCACGGTTGACGTTGTACTACAGTATATATGCCTGAGTGCTAGGTGCTCTCAGCTCTCTATCTCAAAAAATGTTGACTTTATTAAAAAATGTTTATCATTTTAACACAAACATTAAAAAAAGTTATGGTAATAGGTGGTGAGCAATAAAGTATAAATAAATAAGGCGGTAACTACCTTACCTTTTTTCTTTTTTTTAAATTGGAACAAGGTCCTAAGAGGAAACTTATTTAAATCCATAAAAAGTCGTAATTTCATTACAAAATGTTTCCGTATACGCTGAGAAAACCACAATATTTCACGAGCAAATGCGAAAGGTTAAGTAAAAAACATTGTTACCGAAACACACGGTAAACAAGCTAAAACATATTAGGAGAGCACATAATAAGGAAAATACGATTTTACGGTTTTTATGGCCGTTGAGAGCTTGCAATGGTGATCCCTTTGTAATGGAACGTGTGTTCCAAGCTTTGTCGGCAGAGGCAATAATTATTCAGCCAAATACGTCCTTTGTGATTGGCAGGATTGAAATGGATGTTAAATGAAAATTGACGTTTAGCGTTATTGTTCTGTTTTCCAGGCGATTCAAAAATTATTGTTTAATAAACGAGTTTGAAAAGTATCGATTTAGGAACAGTCTTAACTGTGATCTTTTTATTTAGAATTCCTGCCAATGATTCCTTAGTTGCAGAACGAAGCTGTATGTTAGGAATTGTATGTATCTCATAAATTGCGGTAAGCTAGCCCACATGACCGTAAATAATCGCCGCATTAGGAGAAATGTGAATCTATACTAATATATAAAGCTGAAGAGTTTGTTTGTTTGAACGCGCTAATCTCAGGAACTCATAGTCTGATTAGAAAAAATATTTTTGCACTAGCTTTCTGCCCGCGGCTTCGCCCGCGTGGAATTTGGTTATATCGCGCTTTTTAGATGTCCTTCGGGAATATCAAATTTTTGAATAGGTAGCCTATGTCCTTTCTCAGGGTCTAAAGATAGTCTGTGCCCAATTTCATCAAAATCGGTTGAGAGGTTTAAGCGGGAAAGGGTAACAGACAGACAGACAGAGTTAATTTCGCATTTATAATATTAGTATGGATTGGATAGCCCATTAATCCAGGAAGGCTTTAGGCTATATAACATCGAGCTGCAACCAATAGGAGCGGAGCATATAAAAAAAACCGCGCGGCGCAGCTGTTATACTAATATATAGCTTAAGCTGACGAGTTTGTTGTTTGTTTGTTTGAACGCGCTAATCTCAGGAACTACTGGTCCGATTTGAAAAATTATTTTTGCGTTGGATAGCCTAATAATCCAGGAAGGCTTTAGGCTATATAACATCACGCTGCGACCAATAGGAGCGGAGCATATAAAAAAACATATCGAAACCTACGCGAGTGAAACCTTGCGGCGCAGCTAGTGTATTATACAACTAACTTTTGTCCACCTCTTCGCATAATAAATCATGTTGACATTAACATTATCGATTTGTTGTAAACGCTAAGAATTACCTTACTCATTAAACTCAGCAAAGAGCCGCTGTCTCTTAATAAAAGAGACGATGGATAATTAGTCCTTAATTAATCAATATTTATTACTGCTTCCAACGTCCAATTGGCTGTATGTGAACAGAATATTCAATGCGTCTATACATACTACCATGTCCACGAATGCCCGCAGGTCTGTCTGCTCGGTAAATACTCGGACATAATTATGCGTACATGCTTTCACGTCCACATGGGACAACCGGACGAGGTGCTTCTACTTCATAATTCATATATATTGCGAATTGTCTGCACCTCTCTTTGTTATTAAGTGAGCAATTACGTTTATGCTGTTAAAATGTCTGACTACTCTTAAGATCCATTTTGGATCAGCTATAAGTCTGTGTGAAGTATAAAATACGGTCTCTATAACTGAAACTCCGATACGTATCATAAGGCTTTACTCGATGTTATAATATTTTACAGTCTTGTAAATAACTGTTGGTGGAAGTCAAAGTTGCTTTAAAAAAACTTTTGAATTCATTCATTCACGAACGGAAAACACACAGCCTAAGAAACTGGTTCTAGAAGCTTGAAATTTGCACAAGTAGTGTTTAGTTTATAGAAAGTGACAACGAAAGAAGATTTTTGGAAATTCAGTCCCTAACAGCGTCATTATAAAGGGCTTGAAAGTTTAGGGTAAATATTTAACGTTAAAGTTTATATCATTTTAGTCGATGGGAAATTGGATTGAATTCGCCACACGGATTGTGCCCAAAATAGGTATCATCATCATCATCAATCTTTTATCGTCCCACTGCTGGGCACAGGTCTCCTCTCAGAGAAGAGAAGGAGAGAAAACTCAAAGAGAAGGATTGAGTGTAATCACCACGCTTCCTCAATGCGGGTTGGCGATTTCAAACTTAAAGTCCAGGTTTCCTCAAAATGTTTTCCTTGATCTTGTAATCAGTCATTGGTGTCCAAGATATACTTAGAAAGTACATATAACTTTAGAAAAGTTACATTGTTACTTGCCTGACCTGGAATCGAATCCGCACACTCATACTTGAGACGCTGATGTTTTAACCACTAGGCCACCAAGACTGTTATTAGTACTACATAATAGATATAAACACTACAAATTCCTAAAAAAGAAGTATGGAAGACATATTTTGTATCGTAAGACGAGAGCAGTGATGGCTCAGTGGTCTCGGCTCAAGTTACGAGATGTAAGGTCCTGAGTTCGATCTCGCTTACTTTTTTTGTGTATTAAATTTTATCACCACTCAAAGCAAAATCAAGTCATTTATTCAAATTAGGCTGAGAATCAGCACTTTTTGAACGTCAATATTACATAAGAGAGTCCCCCAAAGCGCACACCCTTCACCAGCAGTGAAGGAAAATATCGTGAGCAAAACGGCATGTTCTAGAACCAATACGACCTTCGTGGCGCAGCGGTCAACACGCCTGCCTATGACGTGGAGGCCCCGGGTTCGATCTCCGGCCAGGTCATCAAACCCGGGGCCTCCACGTCGTAGAAAACGATCTTTTCCTGTATTGCCTGGGACTTGGATGTCTATCTATATATGTATCTATTATAAATATAGTATCGTTGAGTTAGTATCCCATAACACAAGTCTCGAACTTACCTTGAGGCTAGCTCAATCTGTGTGGTTTATCCGTATATATTTATTTATTTAATAATTGGACGACTTGTGACATCCACCAACCTGCAGTAGGTTCGTGTGGTGTTATGGTACTCTCCCTTTCCAGAGAGGCGGCCTATGTCCAGCAGTGGGAACATCATCATCATCCTTTTAATTGGGTTAGGCTTCTAGTAGTACAAATAAAGTTCTACAAGAACGTCTGGGTACTTTATGTAGGTTTCATATCAGACAGACATGTTTATAAGGTCGAACCGAAATACAACCTATTGTGTGCCTTCACATTGTAAGAAACATAATAGGCAATATTACCATTCCAGGCTTTGTCTACGAGAATAAAACCTATTATTCTCAGTACTACTGAATATAAAAGAGCGAATGTACGAATAATGTTAATACAAAAGTACCTAATACAATTGAAAGACGTCCAAAGGGAGAGAAGTCCTCCGTTTTCTTATTACATTATCATATCAAAGGATTACAAAACAAATCTCTAGAAACACTATGACCGCTTTCATCAGTGTAAGAGCTATCGCCCCAACACAATTAAACCATGATAAATGGATCACGAAAAATCTAATCTAAATATTTAATCGAAAATTCCCCTGCATTGCAACAAATGCATTTGTGTGTGGGTGTGTGCAAGTATTACTCTTTGACACACACCCTTTATACGCTCTAATGCTTTTAAAGATGTTTGCACGCTTAGAGTAGCGGATTATAAGATGAATTGTAAGTGATTTAATCTTCCAAATAGTATATAGGTGTTTTGTAGCGCGTTTGTAGACGTTTGCTACGAGGAAACTGGAATCTTGCGTGAAGTGCGTAGTACCATTATGATTTCGTAGCTGATTTTTTTGCAATCTACTGTCGAAAGTGACGTCATTGTTATACCATAGAAAAAGTCGAATTTTTCGGAACATTTAAACTGTAGGTGCGACCTTTACACGTGTGTACGCCAGTACGCGTATTGTCGTGTATATGTCCGCACCCTAAGTGAAGACAAGTGCACTGTAGTGCAGGAATGCACACCCCAGTCCCAACAGAGCCACCCCAGTATTACGAATGCAAATAATATTTCTTTCCGACAAAATATTGCTGTGTTAATGCCACGCTAAATTGTGACGATGCAACCCCAGTGTACACGGCACATTCGGTTTTATTCGTTATGTTAGTTGTTGAAAAGGGCATCGGACAGTTTGTTTCGGGCCCTATATTAGTTTGTTTGGTTTCATTTGGCGTTTGTAGATGTGACCGCGGTTAAGAATAGATTAGTTGGGCAAATAATATGTTTGCTTACAGGTTTGTGGTATTGAGTTTTGGATTTGATACTTAAGTGGACATAATAGTATAACGAGACCAAGTTATGTCCTATCTAAATACCTACCTCAAAGATTTTCCACTTTGATTGCGTATCACACTGTCTATCAATATGTTGTATCATTTTGAAAGATGTTACTAAACCATTGCTTGGTATGTTCAAAAAATTTGTTTGCTCAACAATATAAATAGCGTAATGAAAGTATTTTAACTATCAAAATGAATCCATTGCTAATGTCAGTGCGTTCTGAAAATATCCCGCTTATATCCATTGATAAAATATTAAACAGATACGATATATTCTAATAAACTGACCAAAAAAAAATGTGCCGAACACAGCAGCAGCACACATGCATATTTTTATTCGGCATACATTGGTACAGTGTGAGTGAGATGGCTAGTGTTTGTCGTTTGCGCTGTTAGTGTTTGTCGTTTGTTTTTACGAGTGTATCGAGAGTGACTAAAGCGAGATACAGGACTTACTTCCTTTTGTACGCTTCATTTTTAGTGCGCTAGTGACATATCTACCTTAGTTTAATATTTTATCAATGCGTACATCTAATTATCAAGTATGTTTTTAATCTAAGCCAGTAAGTGTATAAGAAAATAAAGTCAATTTCGCTTGCATCATAAAACAAATTATAAAGCAAAGTTTACGAGTTTTATATGCATACAGGGAGAAATTTAATCTCCATATAAAGAGCATGAGTGAGTTTAGGAAATAATTTAATATACTAATCATAGCCTTAAAGTTCATGAGCCCTTTTTGGAGGTCGAAGCTCGAACCTCCTTCGGTATAATTTTCTAATTCCGCGTCTATTGCCGGATTTTATTGCATTTCGGTTTCCCTAATGCTGAAATGCGACGTAAACTTCGCCTTCCTGACCCATTTAGACGGATATTGTTGGGGCGTACACCGTTCAAAATTCTATTGCAGGCTTAAAATATTCTGTCCTTCTCTTGTTTTGTATTAAGAAAAGGGATGGATGGATACATTTACGCGATAAGTCTAGTAACCCGGTTCAAGGAGGTTCTCCCCTTGAAGGCTGTTCCGAGGCAGGTCGCAGTGCGCCTGTAAATCACTTAAGACGAACGGGATCGGGGCCCGTCTTGCAGTTAAAGTTCCTGTTTTTGCTCACGGGGGAGTCGAAACGCGACGATAAGAAATATTTGAAACAGTATACGTTAGCCTCGCTTTATGGGTTCCGTAAATTGGATGGTCTGTTTTTCCTTAAAATTGGCGTATTTTTGTTATTCCTGGCGTGATTTTGTGTAAATGTATGTAATTTGTACCGCCCAGGTGTTTTAAAGTAATTGCTGTGTATTTCTCATGCTTTGAATTTTATTTGTACCTATTTACTTTAGGCGTTTTGAGGCCGATGTAATTACCTACGAAATAAATATTTAAGTCAATTCATCAAGTGGGATTGTAAGTATTTTATTTGTGTAGGATTTTCAGTTAAAAAAAAACGAGACAGCTTACTTTTATAAAGTAACACTAGCTATTGCCCGCGAGTCCGTCCGCGTGAACGTCAGTTTATAAGGGCCTGTTAAAATAATGGGAGCAATATATACGTCCGCGTTCGCTCCCATTTTCGCAACATTTTTGTTACTGCTCTGCTCCTATTGGTCGTAGCGGGATGTTATATGGCCTATGTTCTTTCACAGGCTCTCTATCTGTGTACTTACTACTAAATTTCATTACAATCGGTTCAGTAGTTTTGGCGTGAAGGCCGGACAGATAGACAGCGATACTTTCGTATTTATAATATTAGTATGGATTGAGGATAAAATATACTTAGCTAATAAACGTATGTTGTAAATGTAAATAGCAATTGTAATACAATTATCAATCGTATCTATAATAGACACGAGATCAATAATGAAACATGTCTGCGGTCACTCTACAATACGTAATCCAATCACAAGTCTATACAGTCTTTGGAACAAACTCCCGAGTTCACAGAGCATGCAACTGCACAAAGTTGGATTGTAAACTTTAGTCCAAAGCAAAGGGCACGTGCGGAACCAAGTACGAGTAAATACACTGCACCATTTGCAGGGCTGCCAACCTGACAAATTAACAACAAAAATATGGACACTCTAAACACTTCGTTGAAAAATTATGAACGGACTGAAAAGTTCTCCCTTACCCTCCCCGGGTGATAATGATGGCACATTAGAGCGTTTTAGAAGTTGTATATCGCTTTGAGTTCTATTATTGAATTTTGCGAGTTTTCTAAAAGGTCCTGAGGAATAACAAAAAGTATCTTTGAATAAAACTTGGTTAACTCATGTGGTCCTTCCTATTTTCATCGCTATTATGTCGGTACAGTCTATAGTATTTTCACTCGAATGAGGGAAAAGAGAGACTCGTGGTGGCCTAGGTTAAAACACCAGCCTCTCAAGTATGAGGGCGCGAGTGCGATTCCAGGTCAGGCAAGTACCAATGTAACTTTTCTAAAGTTATATGTACACCAGTGTGACACTAATGACTGAAGGTGAAGGAAAACTTCTTGAAGAAACCTAGACTTTAAGTCTGAAATCGCCAACCCGCATCGAGCAAGCGTGGTGATTACGCTCAATCCTTCTCTGTATGAGAGGAGACCTGTGCCCAGCAGTGGGACGATAAAAAGGTTGATGATGATGAGGGAAAAGACAGATAGTATATTTATAGAACGATAAATATAAAATTTCCAAGAATAAGGGGTTTTATTGTTATAACATTTTTATTTTGTTTGGAAGTAGGTAGGTATTAACAAGTTCTCTTCATCAATGCATTCAGCATAAAACCTAGAATGAGCACACACAAACAAACCCAAATCCATTCTCTAAACCAATAAGTTCAATCTACCATATAAATACTCTCCCTATAAAGTTATCAATTAGTTTCCGCCTGTGGAATGAATCTAGGGATCCAATATTAGCAACCCTGGTTGCACCGAGCTAACAAATTACAAAGTTTGTGTCGGATATAGAGGGGATGTATTGTTCCAATAAATTTCATGGCTTTGGGACGGACGCTGGCCGATAAAGTTGCTTTCCGAAGACAATCCCCACTATTCCTTTACTGTTACTGATATATTGATGAAGGTACGCTGCGCCATCTAGTGGGAAGTCGTGCAGGCAGTTGATAAATATATTAAGTGTTTCTTTGCTTTGCTTTTCGTTATGTTTTGGTTTCTAAGGATTATGTACGTATTTTTTACGAGTTGAGATGAGATGACCATTTTAACATTAACCATTAAAAAATATTGCTTTGAAATACTTATATCAAACTAAGATTTTTTTTTATCTTTAATCATTAGGTAATGTTGGTGGAGATAAGAATTTATTTGAAGATCTTCTAATAAGGTCTTATTGCCGAAATGCTAAGGACCATACAGCATTTTGAAACTTAATAATTTTTATATCTCTTATAATTCCTTGCACGTGGCTCATTTATTTCATGTCTTATTTTTGTACAACTTACGACTGATTTTTTCATCGTCAGAATATTTTATACGACAAAATTTTTTAACTTTTTGACAGTTCTTCCGTAACAACTGTCGGACATAAATTTTATTCCATGAATTTTAATTACCCGTTAATTAAAAAAATCAGCTCTTGTAAATATTAATAAATTAGCAATTGGTCGAGTCTTTTTTGACGATACGGTTGACGCGATGGCTGAACGATCGACTGCCGCGCTGCCTGTCGCGGGTTCGATTACCGCACGGCACAAATGTTTGTATGGCCTACAGGTAATTGTGCCGGGTCTGGCTGTTTATAAATGTTAGTATAAATGTGTGTAAATGCACCCATGGTAGAGGAGTAATTCCTATTTTGTTTTTTACAAAAAAGAACTCTTTTTTACATGAAATATAATATCCCTGGTTAGGTAGGTTAGCAATAGGGTTTCAGGAAGGAAGTTTATTTGAATAGACACAAATGGGTACCCACCGGTGACCACAGAGTTCGTTAAGAAACAATATTGTGTTTAGGTGGAAATGGCGAAAGGCAGACAAGTAAACAATAACAGGAATCAAGCCGATTGTGGTGACGTTGTTCAAGACCACTAGTTATCGTAACCGCAAACCGAAGCATATACTTAGAACATAGATACATGTACGTACATACATAGTCAGATACAGATGTAGATTATGTGGTTAAGGAAGGCCAAGAATTGGCGTTGCATAAAATACATTTAATCTGTACAATCATGACGCTGAAAGGTTGGTATTGGTTTTTTATCTTTTCGTGCAGAGTACCATCGAAATATCCTTCATCATCATCATCATCATCATCAGCAACCTTTTATCGTCCCACTGCTGGGCACAGGTCTCCTCTCATACAGAGAAGGATTGAGCGTAATCACCACGCTTGCTCAATGCGGGTTGGCGATTTCAGACTTAAAGTCCAGGTTTCCTCAAGACGTTTTCCTTCACCTTCAGTCATTGGTGTCCAAGATATACTTAGAAAGTACATATAACTTATATGTCGAAATATCCTTAGTAGGTAATATTATGAATGTGAAAGTGGGTTTGTTTTTTTGTTGCGCATTCACGCAAAAACTACTGAACGCACGCAAATAGTTTAAACCGGGAACAATACATATGATACTTTTTATCCCGATATTCCCACGGAATCGAAACCTACGCATGAAGTGAAGCCGCGCGGCGCAGCTACTAAACTAATAATTTTTAAAAAAACCAGGCCGGTTAGACCCAGCTACATTGTCGCAACATCAGTAGCATACTTTAGGTTATCCGATCTCATTTAGCTAGCCAAACTCCACGAGTGAGTTTAACAAACTCCTTTTATTCGACGTAGTATACCTATGTTAGGTACTCCCGTAGTCATAGGTAGTAAGACGCAACATGTAAGGTTCTTCGCGGACAAACTTCGGTTACCATTAAGGCTCGCTAATGTGTACCGGTCTTAACTAGCCACGTAGAACTATTGTAGTCTCAACTGTTTCGGTGCAAGTAAGTCTTCGCCCTTCGTTATTTATCGCTTTAACTTATCGGGTAATTAGGTTAGTGAGGGGACACTTGGGGGCAATTTGTCAGAATCCCGCCAACTTCGTAAGTTCATTCCGTTTCACTTTATTGTTAGTAGTTCTGACGTTTTGCACTGAGGCGTCAGAAAAGTTAATTATTGTTGTCGTGGTCTTATTATGATTGCGAATTCTGGATTATTGTACCGTGTACATTCTGTCATAGATCAAGTTCCTTGGATGTGCAAGATATTTAAATAATATAAGTCACTGTATGATTTCAATACACATGTACTTATATTTAAGAAACGTGTCTTAATTACGTGTATTCCTAGTAAGCTTTTTCTAGAATATAACTCAAAGGCTTAAATGAGAAAGCAGCAAAAACAACAAAGCGTTTACTCTAGAGACAGTATATAATAAAAATAGTGAATTTCAACGAGACTGCATAATACAAGACCACGTAACTTTCTCCCAAGGCGCACGTATGGACAGCCACCGACGAGCCGACGAACTAAGGAGGCGGCGACTCCACCCGCAGCCCCGGACGGAACATAAAAACTACCTTCCGCCACTACCGGCCGCCGACCTACACCTAAACGTTCATGTCTAAGAGATAAAACGTGCTGTTACTACTTTATGTCGTCCTGGTACCTGCACAACTTACTGAATAAATTGAGGCAATTTTTGCCGAGTTTTCTAACTAAAACAAGATCGCGGAAAAGATGTTTAGGTTGAATTTAATTTTGGGTTCCCCTTTTCGAAAGGCTAAAGAGAAATCAGTTTTGCCTTTAGGCAGTAACTTAGCAATTATACTTTAGTTTAATGAGAAACAAACTCGATTTTACTCAAATAAATGCCATTATTATCACAAGTAACCCCCTTCCGTGTCACAGAACAGAAAACAAATGGTTCCATTAGAGAAAATAACACAGATACCGGCGGTCCCATGTGCGCTAGCGTCAAGTTTGTAATTAGATAACAATCGAGCCCGATACCCGTTCGTGTTTGATTCCACTAACGATCGTAGTGCTCGTATGGCGTACATTAAATATGAATTCTATTGACAATTACAAGCCGACGATGTTCCAACATTACAGTTACAGGCACGTACAGTTAATGACGAGTTATAGACGATTGTAGATAGAACCATAACAATGCGATTTTACTATAATGACAAGCCCAAGACGTTCTAAAAATAGTGGCGGGCAGTGTGCTGTGCAAGTTTCAGACTGGGATTTACCGTCTACAGAAACGGGTACTGTGAAACGAAGAAGATCTTCATGTCCAGAGAATTCAGGAAAACAATCTGTTCCGATACACGATGCGATATTTGAAGTACAAACGCCATCAGACTCAGGGAGCGGAACCTCACGAAGTATAGACGATACTGATAAATCAGATTCACTCATCGATGTGGAAGAAAGAATATCATGCATAATAAACGAGAACAGATCCTCTAAAAGTAACTCTGAATCCAGTGATGTAGATATCATAATAGATAGTATCTTCTGCGACCCTAACGACCGTTTGTTTGAAACAACACAAAATGAAACACTCCTACGTGATCGTAGCAAAACTTTTATCAAACAAGAGACTTTGTCAGTTAACGAGAAACATGATATTGCTGCTGCCAATGTTTCCCCCGATAAAAAGATCAAAGACAGGCGACTTAAAACGCCCGCACCAATAAAGAAATTAAACAAATCTTTTGACATAGGTAAAAATAGTTCAAAATTAACCAAAGAACCTTTGAAAGTCCAAGAAAAGGCTAGTGTGTTACCAGTGTACAAAAGTACTGTAAAGGGAACTATAGATTTAAATTCAAGCCAAAAGAAAAAAGTTACAACAAAATTAAAACTACCCTTTTCTCCAGTTAGAACAATGGAGAAACCAAAGATCAATTTATTTCAAAACAAAACTAATTTACAGGAGTGTAAACCGTCGCCTCTACTTTCTTCGCCAGTTAGACGAACGATATCTAACGAGTATGTGCGACTTAAGTTTACTAACGACACTGTCATAAGGCGGACTATTGACGGCAAATCTGTACCAAAGATATCACCTAAGATACAATCCATAATACCTGAAAGTCCTATTGATACCGAAGATCCCTTTCTAAACCTTAGTCCTAATAAAAAATACACAGTTACAGTGAATAATAAAGTGAGGTGCGACAAAGACAACTATGTGATATTCGATCCAAGCACCGGATTCGCTCCGGACGGTTCGAGACAATCTCGAATTCCTTTGAAGTCGCCAACTGGAGATAAATCGCGGTTCTCACTAAAGTCTCCAGGCGGTGAAAACTCCGGTCTTGTCCGGAAATCGGCAAACGTTAGTGATACAGATAGTGGTATATTGTCTCCCAATTCCCCGGTAGAGACAAGTGAAAAGGGATCAGCGTACTATGTTAACGCAGCGGCGTTTAGTGAGGCGGCGAAGAAATGTGCCAATGACTTTGATATTACTATTTTGGATCCCGAATTGGCGAAGAAAGCTGCTGAGCAAATTCAGGTGAGTTTTCTTTCTATATTTTTTCATATATCGTACCAAATAGTAGGTATGTACTATCAGCTGTAGAAGTCCATTTCCACCTTAAAGACTACTGTCGCCTGCGCTAAACCGGCCACGCACACTACCGCATTATTAATTTTATCGCAGTCTCCGTCTTTCTTTAAAGTAATGCAAAATTTCGTTACTTTATTTGAAGTTAAGTTAGCGGCCGCACTTAACAATGGTGCTATCATAAGCGAGCGATTGTGGGTTCGATCCTTAATAAAGGCAAATCTTTTTGTTGTTTCATATAATTTAAAATTATGATATTTGATTTGTATTTTAAAGTAAAAATGTTTGCAAATAATATTTAAACGAATAGGAAAATTTATTGAATATTTATCCCAAAAAAGGTTTTTATTATATGTTTTAGTTTATTATAGAGGTAATATAATAAAAAAAATATATAAAAATAAAACAATAAGCATATTATAATGCAATATACTATAAAGTTATATATTATTCACAAATGAAACAAACGTTGAAACGGCAGCATTGTAATATTTTATATAAAAGTAATCCTTGACAAACTTATGATATTGTTATGGTAAAAAATACAAAAAATATTTTTGGTTGTTAGATATGAAAATACATACACAAAAAATACATAATACATATATAATGATAATGATAATAATACATATATTATGATTAAAGAGGTTATAGCTTAATTATTCATTTTCTTAAAGAAAAGAGGATTGAAGCTTAACCTGAATATTATTGCGATCATAAAATAATCTATACTAAAACACAAAATAGTGCTTATTACATTTACAATTTTTTTGCGTGTATAGCATGTTACTAGTGCTGTCATCCTGCAGTGACTTTTTTCGGAGTTTGATGGCATGAGATTATAATCTTCAAGCGCTTTCTTAGTTCAAAAGTAAACGAACTTATTTCTTATCGAATTCCGAAATTATTGTTTTTATAATTTACCAAAAGTAATTTGTATTGAAATTGCAAAAGGCGACATCTGTTGCCATTAAGCCAACCGAACATATTACTGTCACTTAGCTAAATTACTTTAGAGATGGTTTAGAGTCCGTTATTAAGATATATAATGGTATATATTTAAAACACTCTGTAGGACACTTCTGCACTGTGATTGTTATAAATAGTTTTTTTTTTTTGTTTAGCTCGATAAGACTCCACCAGTCGCGCCAGTTTATTTTTAAACCACAAATGCAACCTCCCTTCTTCGCAAGATTTAAAAGTTTATTCAACGGTAAATATTGTCGTTTCGTTTCACTTGTCTCGACAGCTACCTTCGTCCTCCAACCTCTTGACCTTGACCTCCAACGGCTTACAGTATTTCTCTAAAACAATAACAATTTTATTACAGACTTGCATAGTATGCAAGTTATTGCACCTTAACACAAATAATAATAAAAACAACTTACACAAAAGCCGGTTTCATATGATATTTGAGATATATTGCTGCATATCCCTGCATATTGATTAAAAAAATAAAACTAATAACACAAACTGGTAACTATATGTTCACCAAGTAACAACAGCTAAGTAATACTATTTGAGTTATTGTAGCTAATAATAGTTATTGTAGGTAGCGGAATATTTTTTGTGAAGGAGTGATTCAGATTCTTTCAAGTCTACCGTCATTTTTTTATTATGACTCTAATATAGAAAAAATCTTAAAAGAAAGTATCATCTTTAAGTTGCGGATCGGTATTTTTAGATATTTTTGTTGTCAGCATTCATAACTCACCAATAAACATTTAAAAAATATTTTGTAAGTTATTAGATTTGAACTCGAACCACCTTGAACGCCTATCAAGGCGAAAACCGTTAGGCCATTGAAACACTTACTGTGGACGTTGAAATTAGTAAGTAGTACCTAACAATCATAAGCGGGCAGCAAGTTGTCAAAGTGTATGAGTGTGTATCAAACTTTATTATAGAAGAAGGTCGTAACTACAACTAGTATTGCTTGGCCATAGTTTTGTGAGATTGCAACTCGACTTTTGGTCTTGACTGTACAATGTGTTTTAATATTTAAAACCAACAAAAGTCTAGTCATTTCAACGCCGTGCCGAATTTGAAAAATGTGCAGCCATTTTTCTAACACCAAAAGATCGCAGAAATACTTTTTATTTTACTTCACTCGAAACGGTCATTTTTCATGGCAACAGTTTTCAACAACACGCCCCGTCTGTTGCATTGGCTTTTTTTTTCATTGGGTTGGCGCTGTTTGTTAAGTACTGTTGTTTTCATGTTTATTGGCTGCAAACTGCTTTAACGTACGTTTTTATTACTTATTTTAAAAAAAGATGAATTGATTGTGCCAATTATTCCAGTCTAATAAACTGATCACTTCACTTTTATCTTAATTTTACTGGCAATTTTCGCCAGTATACCGAATACTTAAATAATAATTGAAATTATCATTTCTATAAGTATTTATTTAGTCTTTTATGAAAAATATTTTCCAAAAGACAATATTTGGTCGTTTTAACCAAATATATGGGACGGGTTTTACGGTTCTGACTCGCCATCCGTAGCGCCATCTATTGACGACTAGTGAAACTATAGCTCAAACTCGTGCTTTGAGCAAAAGTTTTCGGGCATTGTGACTATTATGAAACAGGAGATATGAGATGAATTTCATGAAATAAAAATTCAAAAATATTAATGTTTAGAAAACTATTTATATATTACTAAAGATCACTGTGTAACTAGTTACCTAGTTACCGTTCAAGTTCTGCTACTGTCTACAAGATGGCGCTGTTACCAATCTCTTATTTTTCGCGCAACACCCCCTTCATTTGTTTAGCAGCACTTGTTGTGAGATATATCGCTCTACACAGGCGCATTATTCGGAAGCAATCGTGCAGTTAATTTTCAAATGGGCCCATTTAGCGAAAATAACGAACGGAGTGGCGGCCTATGCTCGGAGCTGAGTTTTGTAATCGGCGTAGTTTGTATGGGCAATTACTGTGTTGCCAGCGATTGTCCACCGTCTGGCCATTATTGTTTGTGTCTGATGATATGCGCCGATAGATGCTATCATTAGCGTAATTTTTCGATCGTCCCTTTATGTTACCTGTCAGGGGAGAAGTGTTTTATGGTGTGGGTTGTTTGATAACATTGTTTTTATTTACTAGGTGATTTCACATACCCACTTCCGTTGTTTTATTGTTAGTCACACAGGTACCTACTTTCAACGGATTGTTATAAGTTGAATGAAATGACTGTCTAGCCACCGGTAAAACATCGTACTAATATTTATGAACCTAAATTAACAGGCATTACCACATTAGTATCCATGAATTGGTTGTTATTAACAACTTCTTCAAATTGATATCGTTCTCATCTCCCTTAAGCCTTATAAAATTCTGAGGATTATTGGGTTGGTTGGTACATTCATTTCGCCAACATACCTTAAATATTCATTAATTAATATTTACCGCAGTAAGCAGAATTGCTAGCGGGAACTCTACCTGACAAAGTCTTGCCGCCAAGCGATTCGTCGTCTTCCGGCATGATGTCTGGTGAAGCCGTACGGAGGACGGGTCTGAGCAGTTGTGTTGCGATGTGTACCGGGTACGATGTGCCTAATGTCGTTGTGTCGGGAGTTTGGTCGTGGAGGGTCTCCAGATCATCCTCTGGCGCAGCATCGTTGTTGGGTTAAACATTGCATCACCTCGCTCAACTGCCGTCTTCCTTCCTATTCATTCAGTTTTTTTGAGTGAATAGGCTTAATAAGCTAGTGCGTTTTACCATCAACGATTGCATCACTGCTTACCATCAGGCGGGATTGCAGTCAAGCACTAGTTTATAACTAATAATAATAAAAAAGAACAAACAAACAAACATACAAACAAACTTTTCAGCTCTATACATATAAAAAGTATAGATTACATACATAATATAATCAAGCTATAATATTCCCACTCCTAGGGCACAACACATGCCTCCTCTCGGTCAGAGGGAGTGGGCCGTAATCCACCACGCGGGCCCAGTACGGGTTGGTTGATGTCGCATATCTTCTAAGTTTTACTTCTTGGACATGCCGATTTCCTCACGATATTTTCCAAACTATACAATCTGGCACAATTTCACCGCTTTGTAGATACAAAGCAATACCTTATGCAATAATTATAAATGCAAATTGTATTTCAATACAATAGCAATACGTCATAATCATAATACAGGCAAGTTCTATAACATTGTCTACAGATAATAATAGCAAGCCGACTAACAAAAAATAACAAAGATTTTAACCACTAGATTTACCTTCATAGCATGTATTTCGCGCGAAAATGGTACACACTAGAAAAAATAGCAATTATTCCGCACGGTACGATAGATACGATTTTCGGTATGAGTGAAAGAACAATATAAATTCAATATTATTATTAACTTATATAAATCGAATGTAACGATTTAACTCTATGCAAGTCATAGACAATGTAAGCCATAGCATAAAAATGACAGAAGTATAACGGTCCTGTAAGTAGGCCTAAGGATGCATTCGGCGTCTTATTTGTAATTTAATGTGCAATCGCTAGTCAAATCGCATTCGACAGGTACTTAGGCACCTGCCCCACTAAAAAAGTGGAAGCTAGGTACTAGCTATCAACGATTTTCTAGCTCAAGTCACGTACAAAATATTTTAGATCACGTATAAGTAAAATAGATAACTAAAATAATATTTGATCGCTAAATGTTTATCTACACCTATTATAACTCGTTTGTCGCAGCGAAAAGACCAAAGAAGATCAAAGAGAAGATTAGCTTAGCGACTAGAGATGCGTGAATAGGCTCGCACTAGTTTAGTGCTCTTTACCATATTTTTTTGCAGTACTGCCCACCATCAGGGGGGTTTTAGGGCAAGCACTAATTTATAATGATAAAAAAACGACACTTCCTTGAGTCGAATTGCACGAACTTACACGCCCGCAAGGGGCGAATAAAATTATAAATAATAAAAATCAACGTAGTACAAATTTCATAATATTTTGTAGTGTTACATTTTATACCTACGTATACATACCTATATCATCATTTCTGTAGGTCATACTACACATTCCAGTATTATGAGACACTGTTCTGAACATATTTTACTACTCTAAGATACATTATTCAGCTTACAGACACAGTCCTCGACTATAAGCCTAAGTTTCGGCGACTAAGCGATATCTTAGCGTGAGAGGCTGTACCTTATGCTGTATTACTTTTTCCTACTAAACACAACACTTTTTAATTTAATATCACTTATATTTATATTACACCTTTTCAGCCCCGGATCTAGGGGGGGGCTAGCCGGGGCCTATGCCCCGGGCGGCAAATTCAGGGGGCGGCAAAATTCCCTGCTCGCGAAATATAATTCAACACT
>JADWQK010001588.1:0-20936 GCA_017933935.1 Sesamia nonagrioides | reverse complement strand
ACTGTACATCTATTCTACATAAAAAAAATACAGTATTCCGTGTTGCAAAATTAGTGCTGGTGATCATACTCGTTTACAAATTTCATCGTAATTCTAAACTAAATTGAAACTTATAATTGAACTCTATATAAGTACTTTTAATAATATTTAGGAGATAAAATAATTCCAGTGTATTAAGCCCTTATCATACTGTTCCGAGAATAGTGCTGCATTCCATTTCAATAGCGCACTTGCACTCTGCCTTATCTTTGTTTTGTCTACGATAATGCCCAAAGACGAGCCTGTCGTCATGTCTAAGGAATTAGATATAAATTTCATCAGCAAATTCATAAATAAATTCGATGGTAACCGGGAGAAATTGGGCGCATTTTTAAATAATTGCAGAAATGCAATCGGCCTTACGTCATCACATCAGCAAGACATAGTTTTAAAATATATTTTAAGCCAATTAGAAGGCCGTGCTGAGAGTGCGTGCTCAATTAAAGAGTTCGAAAACTGGCAGCAACTGGAAGATTTTCTCAAAGATCAATTTGGCGAGAAAAAACACTACGCTGCACTACTCTCGGATCTTCAGGACTGCTGTCAGTCTAATAGCGAGACGGTTAACCAGTTCGCACTTCGAGTAGAGACGTGTCTAGCCAAACTATTAACTGAAATTAATATATCAATACCCACTAAAAAGAAAGGCGAATTGGCTGGCCGTGTCGCCGCAATGCAAGACTTAGCATTATATTCATTTATTAGTGGCTTGAATTCTCGATTGTCTACCGTAGTCAGATGCCGTGACCCTGAAACTTTAAATGAAGCCATTGGCTTCGCTGTGTCCGAAGAGAAGATTTTACATACTATTTCCAAACGAAATCCGTCAACAACTAACAGCCATTCACTTAATCACGGACGCTGGCCTCAACGCCGCTTCCAACAAAACCGAAATCATACACAGCAAAGTTATCCAAATGAATTTAATAATAATAAACCATCAACATCAGGCCCTCCAGTGTGCCGCTATTGCAAAAACACGGGCCACACTATTGAGGAATGTAAGAAACGGGAATTCAATAATCGCTTCAGGGATTTAAATAATCAAAGACCATTTCCAAAGCGTTACCAAAATAATCAAGCTCAAATTCACGCGATGAATAGTAACGAAGGTGAAAATGTCGAAGTGGACGATTTAAATGAGTAAAGGGCTCACGGTGGTACCTCGTGAGACCCAAACATCAAATTTTAAAATATCGCCGTAACAAAGGTACCAATGCTATATCCTCTGTATCCCCTAAAAATAGGGACTTGCGAATTAATCGCAACACCACTGTATCCTCTGTATCCTCTGTATCCCCTAAAAATAGGGACTTGCGAATTAATCGCAACACCACTGTATCCTCTGTATCCTCTGTATCCCCTAAAAATAGGGACTTGCGAATTAATCGCAACACCACTGTATCCTCTGTATCCTCTGTATCCCCTAAAAATAGGGACTTGCGAATTAATCGCAACACCACTGTATCCTCTGTATCCTCTGTATCCCCTAAAAATAGGGACTTGCGAATTAATCGCAACACCACTGTATCCTCTGTATCCTCTGTATCCCCTAATGACAGGGACCCGCAAACTCATTGCACTGTATCCTCTGCACCCTCTGTATCCACTAATATCGCCTCGAACTCAACTGCTCCTCACCCAATACCTGAAACAAAAATTTTTGAAATTAATATTGGTTCATTTAGGAAACGCTTACCTCATATCCTTGTCCATTCCTCAGTGTCGAATACTACCATATCTCTCCTCGTAGACTCTGGTGCCACTGTAAGTGTACTGAAAAAATCTTCCATACAAATACCAGTCGATATCTCAACAGAAGTAATCCTATTGAAAGGTATCGACCCCACTAATCAACCTACACCCACAATGGGCCACTTTCCGCTTAAATTAAAAATAGACGATGAAGTTACTGTTATACATAAATTCCATACAATACCCCGAATATACTTACCTTATGACGGTATACTCGGCACTGATATGCTACTCGCCTTTGGCTGTACAATTGACTACACTCGTGAAATATTGAAAATAGGTGAAAATGAAATAAAGTTACATTTCAATGAACCAATTTACACAATTCCTCCCAGGTCTGAAACTATCATAGAATGCTCCGTGTCCAACCCAGAGGTGAAAGAAGGGCTCGTACTAGACCAGTGTTATCACGAAGACTTGTTGATCGCTAATTGCTTAGTTGCAGTCAAGGAAAATAAAAGAATCAATTTATCAGTGATCAATACCTCTGAAACCCCTATTACCTTGAAGTCTAATTTAGATATCACACTTACTCCTTTAAGTTCCTTAAGCGAACTTATTAATCCAGTAGACACGCGTGCAGTTAGTCATATTGAAAACGTAGACTCTTATCTCCGAACCCAGGAAGTATTAAACCTTCTTAGAATATCTCACCTTAACTCTGAAGAAGCAAATACTCTTCATGATGTTTGCTCTGAATACTCAGACATATTCTTTATCCCTGGTGATAGACTATCTCATACAAATGCACTTAAACATAATATAAAAACAAGCGATCAAAATCCAATAAATACAAAATCTTATCGGTTCCCAGAGGTACACAAACAAGAAGTCAAAAGACAAATTGACCAAATGCTGGAACAAGGAATCATAAAACACTCAGAGTCTCCATGGTCCTCGCCAATATGGGTTGTACCAAAAAAGATTGATGCATCCGGTAAGCAAAAATGGCGCATAGTTATCGATTACCGAAAACTGAATGATATCACCATTGGTGACAGCTACCCTATTCCGCAGATATCCGAAATCCTAGATCAGCTGGGTCAGAGTAAATACTTCTCTACCCTTGACCTTGCATCTGGATTTCATCAAATTTTAATTAATGAAGAAGATGCTTCTAAAACGGCATTTAGTGTACCTCAGGGACATTACCAGTTCACAAGAATGCCATTCGGCTTAAAAAACGCACCCGCTACCTTCCAACGTTTAATGAATACAGCTCTCACAGGCCTTCAAGGCATAAGGTGCTTTGTGTACCTAGATGACATAGTTATATATAGTCATGACTTGAATTCTCACATCGAAAACCTTGCGTCAATATTCCAAAGGCTTAGAGATTACAATCTAAAACTTCAACCCGATAAATGCGAGTTTCTCCGACGTGAAGTCGCATATCTCGGCCATTTAATAACTAAGGACGGTGTAAAACCTAACCCTGATAAGATAAGATCGGTAACTCAATTTCCTACTCCCAAATCTCCCAAGGACATTAAGTCCTTCCTCGGACTTGTGTCTTATTATCGTCGTTTCATTGATAACTTCGCGAAAATTGCAAAACCTCTAACGCAACTGTTAAAAAAGGACGTCCCTTTCCTATGGGAAAATCAACAACAAGTCGCTTTCGATGAACTCAAACATAAACTTACCTCTGCTCCTGTTCTTATTTATCCGGACTTTTCTGCCCCTTTCATCTTAACTTGTGACGCCTCTAATTATGCCATTGGTGCAGTTCTCAGTCAAGGCTCAGTCGGTAAAGATAAACCAATAGCCTATGCCTCTCGAACCCTCAACAAGAGCGAATGTAACTATAGTACCACTGAAAAAGAACTCGTCGCCATCCTGTTCGGTTGTAAAACCTTTCGCCCTTATCTCTATGGGCGAAAATTCCTAATCATTACAGATCATAGGCCATTAAAGTGGTTATTTAATCACAAGGATCCTAGTAGTAAATTACAGAGATGGTGCTTGAAATTAATGGAATATGAATATGAAATTGAGTATCAAAAAGGAAAACTAAATGCCGCTGCTGACGCCTTATCGCGATATCCTGTAAACCCAATTCAAACATCAGAAAGTGATCCTGTCCCGTCTGCTTCTAATCAAAACACAGAGGACCCCTCATCTCGATTTAGCCCTCTAACTCTCGAGGATCTCGATATCCAACTACCTCCTGATGCCCTAAACCTTGACAATAAACTACCGTCGGTAGAGCTCTTAGAAAATGATGATTCACTGCCAGGAATCGATAATCTTTCTACGCCATCTACATCTAACAAATCCCCGAATACCACGACAAATCCTCTTCGTGACGACAATTACAGCAAATTCTTAAAAGCAATGAACGATAAAAACTTTAATAGTAACGCTAAAATCATAGAACACAATGAAAGCATCCTAAAAAGTAACTGTGACATCCTTGTCATACCTACTTCCATCGACCTCGATGCATCCAATCCTTACATAGAAGAAATACTAAGTAGCCTCGAAAACTCTAAAGACTTCTTAGAAAAAGAAAGATCTCTTTATTCCTTTATTTCAATAGATCATAAAGGAAAATCAATATATTTTCTGTTCACTAAAGTATACCATTTTGATAGCAGTTCATATGACGAAATCTATAAAAGTTTAATAAATCTTCGATCCGATATATTACGCGAGTCTAGCGATGCTGACTTAAATTTAGCCATCACTGATTTTAAAAATCCTTTCGACAAACACATCTGGGCAAAAATATACAACATGTTCTGCTACATCTTTAACGATACCCAAACACTAGTTGATATTTACCACAATACAATAATTTACCCTACACCTTCAGAGATACCCAAAATACTTCGCGAAAACCATGATATTCCTATTGCTGGACATCTAGGGTCAACGCGAATGTTTAATCGAGTTAAAGAAAGATATTTCTGGAAAAACATGCGAACAGATATCGAAACTTACGTAAGGGATTGTTCCCAATGCCAAAGTAATAAGGCCCTAAGACAAATTAATAGATCACCAATGCAAATAACTACTACTTCCACTAAACCATTTGAACGACTTAGTCTTGACCTTGTGGGCCCTCTTCCGGAAGCTGGCCTCACAAAGCTTAAATTCATTGTTACATTACAAGACGACCTCACTAAATACTCCCTCGCTTACCCTATCGCTAATGCGACTGCGGAAGAAACATGTGAGTGTCTAGTACATTTTATTTCTGTTTTCGGTATCCCGAAAACTATCTTAACTGACCAAGGCACAAACTTTACTGCAGAACTTTTTAAAAGAACCTGTAGTTTTCTAAAAATAAAACAAATATGGTCTTCCCCATACCATCCTCAAACTCAAGGTGCACTTGAACGCAGTCACTCTACACTTAAAGAATGCCTTAAATCTTATGTCAATGAAAATCATTCTGATTGGCATAAGTATGTCTATACAGCTATGTTGGCATATAATACCTCTACCCACTCGACTACTAATTTCACACCATACGAGCTCCTCTTTGGTCAAAAGCCTTTTATCCCGGATTCTGTCTACGAATTGCAACCAGACCTTACGTATCCGGAATATCTTAAGTCTCTACATCATCGTCTGAAACTTTCGCGTGAAAAAGCCATTGAAAATATACAGAGATCTAAGGAAAGATCTAAACAATATTACGACACCCGTTCGCGACTTGTTCAATATAAGGTTGGAGATTACGTGTATCTCAAAAATCATGTACGCCTGCGTAAAGCTCTCTCACCGATTTGGAAAGGACCGTATAAGGTTGTAAAAGTCAATGGTAGAAGCACCTTGACCTTGCTTATAAATAGACGTCATGTGACGCACCATTACGATGAAGTCAAATTAGCCCCTAGATCTGAAACGTAGTTAAGTACATAGTAACCCTAGTTATGTATATGTTAAGAACTAGTTTTAAGTGTATTATAATTTTAATTTTATTCTATTGCAGTAATTCTGCGCTGGGTCAAGAGTTCATTACGCCCTTGACGAACAGTCCTGGCATCTACTTCGACCCTGTAGGTTCTCTAAGTTTAGTTGATAGTCACCTCAGCATAGTAATTCCATATGATATATCTTTTATTAATCCGCACATTCTAAACCTTCGTTTTATTCTCGAGAGAGCCAAACGAGTATGTGATAATGGTAAGGTCTTTGATTATTTAGAATGTACAAATCTCTTTGAACCATTGAACACCCGTTTTAAAGATATAGCCCATGACAATGAGGCGATTTTTTACCTAACGTCGCGCCAGTCGAAAAGGTCAGCACTAATAGGATTTGTAGGTACTATATCCAAAAAATTATTTGGCACAATGGATGAGGACGATGCCATACGATATGATAATGCTATTAAGGAGGTGGAAACAGATCAAAAGAAACTAGCTATTTTAATGAAGGAAAATATATTAGTCACCACCTCTACCCTTAAATGTTTTAACGAAACTCTGTCTATAATCAAACTAAATGAAAAACATCTGGAAAATGCAATCGAAGAAATGTCTCAAGATACTTTCAAGAGAATTAGGTATTAGGTCCCGTATGCTAGAAGTAACTTCCATGATAGAAAATAGCCTTCTAGCCCTGTCCTTCAAGGTCGAAGATATAATTAACTCCGTTATGTTTAGCAAATCTAATGTCTTATATCCCACTATCCTAACACCTAAAGAACTCTACACCGAATTGGTTGATAATTACAGATTCTTACCCGAATCTAAGCAACTTCCGGTTCCTCTAAACCTAGATAATATACATACTATTCTAAATATATCAGAGATATCTAGTTACTTCAATAAAGGAAAAGTAGTTTTTGTAGTAAAAATACCTCTCATTAATCCTATACAATTAAATGTATATCATAACTTACCTTCACTGGTTCCTCATGATAAAAATAATCCAAAATCATATTCGACTATTATTCCATCTTCAAAGTATATTGGTTTAAGCAGAGACAGGTCGATGTACTGTAAATTAGATAATCTTGATTATTGCAAAATAGTTAATAATGATCGTCACCTTTGCGAAACGTCAATCTTGTATTCCTCTTCTGCGACACCTTCTTGTGAGACAGAAATCATTACAAAAGTACTTACTTCAATCCCTTCGATTTGTGAAACTAAGTTTATTCATGGTCACGTTAGCATTTGGCAACCACTACGCCATAACAGATGGTTATTTGTAATGTCAGAAAGAACTAGAATAAGTATTGAATGTAATAACCCCCAATCTATAGAAATAGAATTTAGTGGTAATGGTATATTGTACTTACCTTCTGAATGTATTGCCTATTGTAAAGACACCAGGTTAATGCCACAAGAAACTCGTGAAATCGTAATGAAACCTATTATCTCTAATTATAATATTTTAAATGATTCTTGTTGTAATATTGAAGCCTTTAATAATATTGTTACGAACTTACCTGTAGTTAATCTTAAGAATATAAACTTAGATTCTTTAGCTTATGATAACCCAGAGATATTGAAAAGTCTTAACAATATAGTTGAGACACCTCATATTGTTTTGTATCAAAAGTACTATTCGGGTATTATGACTGTAATTACAATTTCTGTAATATCTTTTGTTATTTATAAACTGTATAGAACTGGCATACACAAAAGAATAATGAAATTCAGAGAAAATAAAGACCCTGAAAATAATGATCATGAATTAGACGTTAACCCCTCAAGTATTAGTATGGGACCTTCCCTTCGAATCGGCTAACATGCATCTCATTAGATTAAACGTAAACTCCATTTTTAAAGGCGTAGTTTACTCTAAATCGGGGGGCTGTTATGGTTTCCCAATGTTAGGGAAAACCCTTAATTAACAGTAATATATTGATTATATAGATTTCTGTATAAAATGCATTATCATCATCTTTAGGCTAACTTTGCGTCCCGCGGTCCTGTGGAGCCAGTCCGAGCGCAACCGTTAAGCCGGCTACATCATATTCTGTCGCGTGTCTGCCAGTTCATTTTTTATTCAAGTTCAAACCCGAATTGTGTCAAGGCTAAAGCCTTTAATAAATTACTACTTCCGTGTAACCAACAAAGTGTTTTTTTTAAAAACCGTTTCTCGGGTTATCGTATAACAGTACGCCGTTCCGAGGTCATCGCTGGTATTTGCCAATCTTCTCACAAATGCTGGATATCTGCGTAAACAATGCTTGGCTTTTATATCGGCGTGATATAAAAGCTAGGCATAATACTAAAAACAAAAGTCACTAAAAACAATTAGAAAGGAAATATTCGAAAGCTTACGCAAATTTGAACGAACTGATATAAGCGATATCGGTAGATCCCCTGCCAGCTCATCAATAATAATAATAATAATAATAATAATAATAATAATAATAATAATAATAATAATAATACTTTATTTGCAAGAATGTAGGTTTACAAAAATAGTATGCTCTTCATAAAATAAAAGTGGACCCATTTACATTCTACCAATGGTTGTGGTGTGCAAATATTTAAATTTATATAATTACAATTTCAAACTCATTACATTATAATATATTAGTCATTAATATCAATTTATAAAATGTCAGATTGAATATTTTATTAATTGAAATGTCCACGATTTTCATTATAATGTCAAAATAAAAATAATACTATTAAGTCAATTGATGTCAAATTAGAATAAATAAAATATAATAATAACCAAATTCACTTTCTTTCAACATAAGTAAAAAATTCATTAACTGTGTAAAACTGTTTTTCTTTTAGCCACTGTATCAATTTCTTTTTAAATTTAAGCAAAGGTAGTTCTTTAAAAGTGTTTGGTAATTTATTATAAACCTTAATAGCCATGACATAGGAATTTCTTTTATACAAATCAAGCTTGCATTGTGGCAAGCAGAGCCTATGTCTGTCTCTAGAGGCAACATTCCTTTTGGTTACATCTCTATGCTTAATAAAATTTTCAGGATGTTGTCGTACTAGTAGGCACAATTCTTTAATATACATACATGCTAAAGGTAATATATTGTACTTTTTAAACAGAGGCTTACAGCTATCCATGTACTCCGCTCTACAGATAGCACGCATGCATTTTTTTTGTACTACAAACACTTTATTGATATCCACCGAGTTACCCCACAACAAGAGACCGTAGGACAGAACGGAGGAAACGTACCCGTGATAAGCACATAGAGCCGCTTCAGTTGAGACCGTGTCTCTTAACCGTCTTAGTGCATAGATGAATCTGTCCAATTTGTCACAAACATAGGCGACATGCTTTTTCCAGTCGCAATTTTGATCCAACTGTATGCCCAGAAACGCCGCACTTTGTACTTGTTCTATAGTAGTGTCGTTATATTTGATATTCAAATTTAATGGGTTTCTCCTATATGTTTGAAATTGGATCATTTTTGTTTTGTCCATATTTATATGTAGGTTGTTGGAATTCAACCAGTGTATTACATTTTTGATGGCTTCATTTATTTCATACTCGTAGGTGTCGACTCTTTCACATTTCACGACAAGAGTCGTGTCATCAGCAAATAAAATCACCGAGTGGCGAGTGATGTTTGGGAGGTCATTAATGTATAGAAGAAATAAAAAAGGTCCCAATACACTTCCCTGCGGCACTCCGAAATTATTTTGCTGGTATTCGCTTCTATATGCCACTTTTTTGCCATTACTAATTCTGGAGATTTCTATACATTGATGTCGGTTTTTCAAATAGTTTCTTATCCAGTCGTTCGCTTTTCCTCTTATTCCGTATTTCTCTAACTTATGTAAAAGCAATTTGTGATCGACAAAATCGAACGCCTTACTCATATCTAGGAGGATTGCCGCTACCGGTGAACCATCGTTTATCGCGTGGGTGACATTCTTTATTAAATTAAAACAAGCCAAAGACGTTGTCCTGTTTGTCCTAAAACCAAATTGTTCGTCCTTAAGTACATGATGACTAATAGCAAAGTCTTGGAGCCTTCTCAACATGATTTTCTCCAAGATTTTTGACATAATCGGTATCAGAGTTACTGGCCTGTAGTTCCTCATGTCAGATGTGTTACCCTTCTTAAAAAGTGGCTTAACCACCGATTTTTTTAAAATGTCAGGGAATGCACCTTCCAAAAAAGATAAATTTATTAAATAACTTAAGGGTTGACAAATGCACGAAGCTGCCAGTTTGATAACTTTTGTCGTTATGTCATCCAGTCCTACTGCACTTGTATTTTTAAGACTTTGTATTATTCTAAATACTTCCGTAGCATCAGTAGGCTTAAGAAATATTGTGTGGTCATTATTAATATCAATAGTCTTGTTTATCTCGTCAATATCGTATTTAAAATTTGAATTATTAGTCGATTGTATGTAAAATTGATTAAACATGTCACTTATTTCCTTAGGGTCTATAATTGTCCGTTTATCTATGGTTATTTCGTCAATTTGTGTTACAGCACTTAAATCATTGATATTTTCATTAACCACTGTCCATGTGGCTTTACATTTATTTTTGTTATTGACAATATACTTCTTACTTTGCAGCTGTCTAGATAGAATAGCTACGATACAGAAACCAGTAGCTGAAATACCCCCAGATGCTGTGCGATATGACCAGGTTGGTCATTATCCCAATATAATAAATACCAGGGGAAGGTGTATGTACAGCACAAAAGGACAGATGAAGTTCTTCTGCCAAAAATGTGAAATACGGCTGTGCTTATTGCCCGAACGTAATTGTTTTTTAGAGTACCACACTAAGAAGTAAAAAGTAGTAATTAATAATTAAAAAATCTCTTGAGACTGATATACATATCTACGTACGTATTAAGTAGTAATTTATAAAATTGATCTCATTTTATTCATAAATAGGACTCATTAATTAGATAAGACTTAAAGGCTGATTGCGACTGATAAATATGTTGATTTTTAGAAGGTTTTTATACTTGTTGATTGTGAAAAAAGAATTGTATTTTTTTACCTTTTCTTGGCAATGTGTCAAATATGATACATTGTTTTTTTTCTATTGATTATTATAAACTTGGCAATGTGCCTAATGTGATACATACAATAAAACATATACTAAATAATTATATATTTTTTTTATTATTTTTTGCCCTTCCCTTGAACACCTAGGAACACAATAAAGAAATTTATTTTTTAAAAAATTGAAAAATATATCTCTGCCATGTGGTACGCGAGGGACATGGGGAAGTCCCCGCCCCCTATTCGATGGACCCCGAGGCGGAGGCGCGCGAGTGTCGGCGCGCGCCTCTGAGGCGAGGCACGGGGTAGTTTGACACCCCACTACCCCGTGCAGGAGACGAGGCCCGGACAGACCGGGCCAGCACGAGGGTGTGGGGCCGTGGAAGAATTTAGACTCCCGCGGCCCCACGCGCGCTCGTGATAGAAGAGACACCGGGGTGGTTTTAGTCAGTAAGAGTCTGACAGACCCCGTCGCCCACCCCAGGGCGGCGGACATCCATTGAGGATTTCCACAACGGGGGAAAAAAAAAAGAAAAAATGGTTAATGTGGTACAGGCATGGATGTAGTTTATAACCAGGATTAACATATATTATTATAAAACGCAATTTTTTCTTTATACGAAACCAGTGGCCTAAATAGGATAGGGCGGTGCCACCGGTGCCCAGGCACAGGGCGTAGACTCTCGGGGGCGCAAGAAGAAGCAGACTAGGCAGAACTATTGTTTTTTTGTCTCTTGATAAGTTCCCGCTACTCCTCTAGTGCTCGATTCCATTAGAAACGTACTTACATGCCAGTATCATTAAAAACATAGGTAGGTATGTACATCGCGCTCATATTTTTGGCAGTGCACGAGCGTATATTTGTGTATAGTGTTTATCGAAGTCAAATGATCAACCGACTACATGGTCGGTCGGTCGGACGGAGACTAAAGACTAATGTCTGCTCCGCGACTGGCCGCCAGTGTGACCATTTGTGGCAGATTTCTGCCATTTTGGCAGATTTCGCCCCTAAATTTTGATGGTGGCAGATTATGGTGACGATTTGAAAATTCGGCAGATTTTGGCAGATTTAAAAGATTTTGAGGCAGATTTTCACGGATTTAAAATATTTTGAAGAAATAAAAATAACTGAATTCAATTTTTGATGCGTTCATCTTTTTCAAATGAATTACTATAGGTGTTTTAAGTAATTTGGTAAGATTGATTTTGTGAAACTCGCAACACCTGTTTCATAGACAGTTCGTAAGGGGACTCCCGGCTTATCATGTTGTAAAACAAGTGCGTCATAGGATTATAGACTGTAATGAAATAGATATTGTGTGCATATTCATAAACACTTTATTTTTGTCATTTCAAACAGACTTTATTACCTTATTCTCTTTTGAGTTCTGGTGTGTTGTGTTTCGTGAGTGGGGAGGTTCTGTTCTAAGTAATAATGAACAGAAGATATGAGCGTGCTTATAGACATTAGAGAGAGATTTACAGTTTTTGGATCCACAGCATGTAGTTTCTTCCTCAGCCTATAGATGTCCACTGCTGGACAAAGGCCTCCCCCAAGGCTTTCCACAATGACCGGTCTTGTGCTGCCCGCATCCATCGGCTTCCCGCGACCTTCACCAGGTCATCGGTCCACCTTGTTGGGGGTTTACAAAGATTTTACTTCAATATTAAACGCAGCAAAGAATTTTCCAAACACTATAGACGAAAAAGACATTAAAAAAATTGATGATGAACTACGACAAATTAAATTTGATATCAGTGTAAGATACTTGTTAGAATCAGGTGGAAGTAGCACAACCAGCACAGTTTTGAACGTAGACAAATTTTGGGGAGCTGTTGGAAAAATCTTGTACCTACGCAAATGGGGCTACAAAATATCCAAATATTACAAATTTCACAAAAGCTTTATTATCTTTGCCCATGTCTAACGCTTCGTGCGAGAGTATATTATCTCAGATAAATTTAAATAAAACAAAAAATAAGAATAGGTTCTTATATCAACACGTTTCTTCTATCAATAGTCACTAAAGAGGGGATTAGCACGGAAATTGTGTTTTCTTTAAGCCAACTGAAGATATGAATCAGAAGATGCCTTCCAATCTACTTAATACGAAAATGAAGATTGGACGCAAATGTTGACATCTAGAGCCAGTTGCTGATTTAATAATAGGTGTTTGACTGCTACGTGGAAGAACTTTTTTTTTATTTATTTAGTTTTGATAAACAAATTTCATTAAACAAAACATGTTCTATTTTCGTTTTCATGGTGGCATATTTTTGGCATTTTTTGGGGCCACGTGTGGCAGAATTTGGCAGAATTTCGCCCATTTCGTGGCAGATTCGCTATTTCTGAGATGGTCACACTGCTGGCCGCTAAAAAGTGTAGCGTGCAGTGACGTCACACGAGTTTTGAACGCGCTGTGTCTAGAGATGGGCATTTACCCGGTAAAAACCCGAACTATGGGTAAATACCCATTTATACCTATTTTTACCCACCCAATTTTAATTTTTACCGGGTAAAAATTATAATCAGTTTAATTTAGGGTAGATCCGTAGTTACATCGTTATTATTATCGCAGATCATATTTTGATCGAGTTACAACCTGACACTGACCAGTAAATTGCAAAAAACTCGACAAAATCTGAATTACACGGGCTGCCACTACGGAACAGGCTATTTGACAGATTTATAATTTTTATCTCGAATTACTTGGTTGCGGTTAAGAAGTTCACCGAAAGTATTTTTTTAAAATTTAAATACGTATTTCGTAAGAAATATGCAAATAAAAATTCAAAATTCAAATAAGCCGCGAAAACGATTTATTCAGCAATATAGCGTCGAGCTTTGTAATTGACGTCACAAGCGGTTTTCGGTTCTCAGTGGTGTTTGTTTTTATTTATTATTTGTTGTTGTTATCTAATAAAATGGTTTACAAGTGGTGTGCTGTACCGGGTTGTACAAATAAATCGATAAAAACCCCCAAAAACAGTTTATAAGTTTGAAAAAAGTCCGAAAACAAGCGTTGATGCGCGTATGACGTCATCGCGACATTAGCCAATCCGGATCGTTTCACAATGTGTGGCGCGAGAAACAAAAAGCTAAACATATTTTTGTGTTTTGTTTGTATTAATTGTTATTATTTTCAAACTCAAACTCATTTATTGCATTTTTTATTAAAACTCGTGTAAATGACATAAAGAACCCTCATTTTATGCAATTAAAGCAAAAAATCCCAAAAAATAATGAATACCTACTGTCAAATAGCCTACTACCATTTTTTTGTTCTGGATGAGAAATTGTCAAATGACCTCTCCCGCTCTAGGCCTGTGCCTGTGTGTGCCTGTGCGCCAGGGCCACGGTTTCTTTTTAGGCCTCTGCCTCGAATCTTGCGGGCAGCGTTGCGGCGGCGGCGGCGGCGAGTGAGCGGCAGGATCTTATGCTTAACGCATATCAAACAGACCGGTTCTCGAAAACAGCGGCGTGGCACAAAGGGGCGGTGGCGGGCAGCGAGCGGTGTACTTCTCGCGCTCGAATCTTGCGGGCAGCGAGCGGTGTACTTAAAGTCAAGCGGTGATCGAGCGTTAGGAATAAATTTGAATCAAAAAGTTGTTGCCACCATTGTTTAAACATTTCTTTCGCAAATAAAAACAAATATCTCGTCGACACAATCGTGAACACAATACTACGCGGCTATAGTGACGCGCGATCTGCCCGCTAGTTTCGAGAACGGGTCTTCGATGCCCGCCCGGCTCCCGCGCCGCTGACGGCGCCGCCCCGAAATCCTTTTTTTTTTTGTTTCCGGGGTGGAACATCCTCATGCGATGTCCGCCGCCTTGGAGCGGGCGACGGGTTTGCCGGACTCTTAATGATTGAAAACCACCCCAGTGTTTCATCTCACACCTACACCGGGGGGTTGCGAGAACGAAAACTGCTTCCGCAATCCTCCATTGATGCTGGCCCGCCACTGTGGGTCCGGTCCGGTGGGACAGGTCAGCCGCCTAATTCACACGCCGCTCCAACTGTCCGGGTCAGCCAGCGCGATGCGGACAGGGAACAGTCACAGTGAGGATATCGCCTCAGCATACATGAGCAACCAGGGAGGTGGATCATGGATGCTGAGGCCTGTATAGGGACTGCATATACTCTTTCTACATAGAAAGAGCATTATATAGAGGCGTGTTCTTGAATCTGTATCTCTCCATGGTGAACCTTAGTGTTAATATAGAATCCATGGTTCCGTACCCTGGACGAAACCCATATTGACACTCCCAAGACAGCATACTCCTGCCGAATCTGAGTCTATAATCCTCTCAAAATTCTTCAGGGTGTGTACCGAGCCCTTGCCTTTGAAGACTGGAGTAATAATACTCAGTCCCCATTGGCTTGAAATTTTGCCGATCAGGAACACGCGGTTCAGAAGGTTAGTTAACATGCCCGCATCGCGAGGACCCATCGCCTTCCAGGCCTCCATGGGGACTCCGTCAGTTCCGACAGCTTTCCGATTTGCCGAAAAGTCGTTTGGACTTCCTCGGGCGTTATCGGGGGCACTAATTCAAGATTTCTCGGTGGTAGGCCATAACATCGGCTGCCGGCGGAAGTTACCACCCACCAGACAAAGTCTTGCCGCCAAGCGATTTGTCGTGTTCCGGCATGATGTCTGGTGAAGCCGTACGGAGGACGGGTCTGAGCAGTTGTGTTGCGGGTACGATGCGCCAAATGTTGTTGTCTCGGGAATTTGGTCGTGGAGAGTCTCCAGATAAATCTCCCTCTAGCGCAGCATCGTTTGGTCGTGTTGGTCTTGGGTTTAACATTGCATCACCTCGCTCAACTGCCGTCATCCTTCCTATTCCTAAGTTTTTTAAGTGAATAGGCTTAATAAACTAGTGCGCTTTACACTCAACGATTGCATCACTGCTTACCATCAGGCGGGATTGCAGTCAAGCACTAGTTCAAGATTATTAAAAAAAAAAAAAAATTGGAATGAATTTCGGTGTCTGCACCTCTTGGTGCTGCTTATTCAGCAGCTCGTGGAAGTACAAGCGCCATCTCTCCTTCACCGTGAGGTCTTTGCATAGCAGGTTGCCAGTAGGGTCTTTTACACAACGGCACTTGGATATATCCTATGCCGCTTTGACCCTGGAACATGCCAATTTGGAAAAGATCTTTTGCCCCTCAAATGATTCCTACTTCTCGTAAAGCGCTTGCAAGTGGTCTGGCTCTGGCTCTAGCTACAACTCTTTTAGTGGCATGTTTGACAACCTTATATGCGTCGCGATCTGGATGCCACGTTTTAAAGAGGGCTTTCTTCATCCTAGTCTTCCTCTGGACTGTGTCGTCCCACCACCATGTCTCCTTTTCACGTTTGCGGCCGCCCTTAGAGACTCAGCACCACCCGCGCCGCCCCAATAATAGCTGCCTGGATCCTGCCCCAATGGTCTTGGACATATTCTTCATCGGTCCAGCGCACTTGTCTCTAATAACCGATGCGAACTCCTAGGACTTATTTCATCAAGCAGCCGCCACCAAATCTGGCGCCGGCAGTGCTCTACACGTCTACGATGGGCCGTTACGCAGAGATCTATGACAAGGAGGCGGTATTGTCCAGTGAGACTCTCACCGGCTATGACTTTGCAATTGGCTGCTTTGCCGATGTGGTGTCTCCTAGTCGGTAGAAAGTCTATTCGGGTAGCGCTTCGCCCGCTGCGAAAGGTGACAATGTGCTCCTGCTTCTTTTTGAAGTAGGTGTTCACGATTGCAAGGTTAGCGGCTGCACACGTTTGGAGAATGTTGTTTCCTTCTGCGGTGCGGCCGCCGTACCCAAAGCCGCCGTGAATACGCTCAAGCCCGACACTCTTCTCACCCATATGACTGTTCAAATCACCACCCAGAACCACTCGCTGGGATAACGGTATCCCGTGAAACTGTCCTTCGAGCTGGATCCAGAACAACATACTTTCGGCGTCACCACACCAGGAAAAGCACAACGGATTTTCCTGGTTTTGGCTCGCTTCTTCAACCGTATCCGCCTCTGACACGTTAGACCTAGCCCACAGGTCACAGGAGTCGGGCGTAGCTCCTGCGCGCCGTTTGCGGCGGCGCCCTAACTGTGTCACGTGCATTTCTTCCTTTCCTATTCATAATAGTTTGGCTTGTTTTGCTTTTACGAGTGCGACTGTTGTCAGACCACTCAGCTCCGAAGGGAAAACTGGCGTCAGCACCCCATCCGTAAGTCAGCGGGTGCACCGTCAGGCAGGTGGGGTTAACTTAGGTCCCAAAGATGGTGGTAGGACCCCAAAGCACTCTAGTACCTGATCGTAGTATTGATGACGAAGGCAATTAAATAACAATTCATTTTATACCCGGTATTTATTATAGATACCCGGTAAAAATGGGTATTTTTTAATTTTTACCTATTCTACCCTTTTTTACCAATTTTTACCCACCCATTTTTTACCCACCCGCCCATCTTTAGCTGTGTCGTCTTCATTTTTGTTTATATGAAAAAAAAAAATACGTTTCTAGTATTTTTTTAAAATCTGACTGACGGACTAATTAGTTATGAAATAGAAAGAAAAGAATGCACTGAACTTAAATTTAATTTAGTTTGTGAACAAGGGAATCGGGGCCAGTGTTGAGGTCAGTTTCCAGTCTAACCAGATGCAGCTTAGTGGGTAGGTACGGACGACAGCTGCAGGTCAAGCTACCCCAAACTGTCAAATATTCCCAATCAACCTTGAGCCTTACCTGCTTTAGTGACAAAGTTGAAAATCTAATAAAGAAATCTGACTGATTGTAGTAGCTTTATGTGCTGCTGTCTGTACAAGCGTTTTACATAGAACAGAAAGTAAAGGAAACTTTTATTTCAGACAGGAATCCACTGTTTCAGGAAATCCGGAACTTACCTATTTGTTATTGCTTGGGGTCATGTAGTGTATTAAGTGTTGGCAACATTAAAATAAAAAGGTTGCCATAAGGCAACCTTTTTCCATAGATTGTAGTTAGTTTTTTGATTATTGTAAAATGGTGATAAAAAGGCATGGCGTCTTTCTTAATAATTGAAGTTTTATTATTTAAATTTCTATAATATCACGGCGATATTACAGGTCAGAACATTGAGTCCCAAAGATTACATTTAACCATATTTATGTTCTTAATATTGGCGTAGTATTTTCAGACCTTTTAACAGAGCCATCTATTTTTGACTGCTGTTAACTAGAATCACTGGTTGACTTCGAATCTTCGAATACGCAAGGCTTGGTAGGTTTACACCGTACTCATCTTAGTTCCGATGTGTTATCATAGATGGCGCTAAATTGTATTCTGGTTTTGGTTCTTATGAATTGAGATGAATAATTAATTATGAACTTCAAATAGTTTATAATTAATTATTCATCTCAATTCTTGACGTAAAAAAGACGAGAATGGCATATTTTATTTTTATATTAAGTGATTAAAAGCGGTTACTTATTATTTTTAATTTCATAAAACATATTCTTAGTCCTTTGAAATGAAATTTAATAAATTAGGCAAAGTAAAATCTAGACTGATGACATATTGACAGAATGAAGCTGTTTACGTAGGTATTGATAGGACCAAGAGGAAAATCTACCAGTGTTGGCTATGTACATATTTCTACATATCTGTAAACTATGTATTGTAGGTATCTACATATTAGATAATAGGTACCTATTCCATTTTATACCATGCGGGGCACGATTAACTCTCATTCCCAGATTAGCATCACAATAACTGAAACTCTCATTTAAAACTCGATTAAAAAGTTGCCAACGATATCATGAGTACAACAGCCCATTATATTTTGAATGTATTTGGACCATTATTGGATTTCATTTCAGTATTGCGGACGAGGATTTGCAGTTAAAAGGAACACTCGGAACACATCGTTATAATATATTCTTTATTATAGTCTATTATTTTGTACATTTGTTTATGATTACTTTTGTAAATAATATGGCGAGTTTTTTGTGACTTTGTAGTGAATAAGTGAGTCTACTACCTTGGGTGCTGCGCTGAGTTTAGCTAGCGCGTTCTGTGTGGATACCATGAGTTTTCATTACGATCTCGTAGACTTGATCATCGATATCGACTACGTTTGACTCATCATTGGCCCGACCCAACTACGTTGGTCGGCTAGCATTTTAACCGCAGCTGAATACCAATAGAGTCCTCCATCGAGTTCATCGAGTGCCTGTTTATCGAACTCCACAAATGAGTTTTTAGCGCGAGTAGGGCGTGTTGTGTAATTAAAACGCGAATAGGTATAACGTTGTATATTGCACGTAAGTCTAGAGTACAATGTATGCTATAAGTTACCTAATTACAAGAGTAGAGTCGCGACTATGTTACAATGTAAAATGTCTGACAGTAATGCGTGATCTTATGATATATGTGATAATGTGAGAAAGGGATGTCTTACGAGCTATGCACAAGCTTAAATACTAGACAATAATATAGCTATCTCTAAACCGGAGTGGGGCTGACTGATCGGGCGTTCTTGATGCTGATTTGTTGATCGTGGAAGAACGTGCCGTCTGATTGGCCGGTGGACCGGGGCCGCGCCTTCGGTCCACGTGCAAGGCGGTTCGGTATGGTCAGCGCGCTTTCTCCGGCGGTGCACAATAGGTTGACAGAATCGCGTCGTCCGCGGAACTTTCTCCAACGAACAATGGGTTAACCAACAGATGTCCGACAATGTGCGACACCCTCGCTGAGGCGGTCAGGACCCACGCTCTTTGCGCGAGTGTGCTGTCGGGTATCTTCTGTCCGGCTAGTTCCCGCATTTTACGTAACAGCTGTGAGGGTTTCTGATCTCCGAGTTCCATCTCGTCCATCAGCTTTTGCAGCTTCCGGCTCTCGGACTCCTCGTAGACGCTGATGAGTCTGGCCTTCAGAGTTTCGTACTTGTTTTCAGTGGGCGGTTTGGCGATAATGTCACTTACTTGTTGTAGTGCGTCCAGGCCTAGTCGTGCGATAGCTGCTTGATAGCGCGCGTCATCACCTGACTTCTGTGGCGCCATTACTGCTTCGAAGTGCGTGAACCATAGCCTGGGATACGCTGGCCAAAAGTCCGACAGCCGTGCTTGTAGTGTGAGCGTGTGCTGACTGCAGCGACGATGAATTTCCAGGTGTACGGCCGTCGTAGGTTGAGATCCAGTTGTAAAGTTTTCTCTCCGTACGTTGGACTTTAGCGCGTAGGGCGTGATATGTAATTAAAACGCGAATAGGTATAACGTTGTATATTGCACGTAAGTCTAAAGTACAATGTATGCTATAAGTTACCTAATTACAAGAGTAGAGACGCGACTATGTTACAATGTAAAATGTCTGACAGTAATGCGTGATCTTATGATATATGATATTATGTTAATGTGTGAGAAAGGTCTGTGTTCCTGCTTGTTCTTGAGTTCAGCTAGCTCCAGAGATAACTGCCTTATTTGTTCGTGTAGGGCAGTCATACCGCTCGTGTGTGTAATCTGCGCGACCTGGTTTGGTAGTGCGATAGTGTCCATGACAGTGTCTGCCATTTGCGACAACTTTTGTAAGTCAGTTATGTCGCTCACGGTGAGAACAGCGCGTACTGAAGGTGGAAGTAACTTGGTCCACATGATGCGCAGTGTGCTGTCGGGTATCTTCTGTCCGGCTAGTTCCCGCATTTTACGTAACAGCTGTGAGGGTTTCTGATCTCCGAGTTCCATCTCGTCCATCAGCTTTTGCAGCTTCCGGCTCTCGGACTCCTCGTAGACGCTGATGAGTCTGGCCTTCAGAGTTTCGTACTTGTTTTCAGTGGGCGGTTTGGCGATAATGTCACTTACTTGTTGTAGTGCGTCCAGGCCTAGTCGTGCGATAGCTGCTTGATAGCGCGCGTCATCACCTGACTTCTGTGGCGCCATTACTGCTTCGAAGTGCGTGAACCATAGCCTGGGATACGCTGGCCAAAAGTCCGACAGCCGTGCTTGTAGTGTGAGCGTGTCGACTCGCCCTTCTACCTGTGGTGTGTTGCTGGTCGCCATCCTGAAGAAACGCTGCTGTTGTAACGCTACAATACCGCGAATATAGCCTCTTGAAATCCTAGTGGTGACCCCGACGATTAAAACGTGACGATACTCGTGATTAGCACATTCTAGTGGCTTCCCACCAGCGGGTTTAAGAACAAGCAGGAACACAGACCAAGATCACACAGACCATACGAC